>CM017556.1:42123974-42308974 GCA_007844125.1 Sinonovacula constricta
GTGTAAATCAAACACTTACAACGTGTAAACGCTTCGAGTATAAGAATAAACCCTCAGACAACTCGACTTTTATAAACAGCGATACACGAATGATCCTTTAATCAAAAAACGTATAATTATACTGGTAAAATAGAAACACTCTTGTATTTACAATCAAAACTTTATTGAAAATCTATTCGGTGTGATATTTTATGCGTTTGAATATGATGACGCGTTGAAGGCTGGTCTCTACGATATGTCATTTGATAAATTCATGTCGCAATATGTTAATTATTCATACGCTACATGTGCTAACTGAATAAAAAGTACACAAACTTTTAAGACTAATATTTTGTAGGTGTAAACTGTTCAAAATGGCGACTGTTGATAAATATTAACCAAGATAGAATTGAATATAATTACTTTTATTTACACTGTTTGTTGAGAAAAAACCCATCAGGTTGGAGCGCTCCACAAACCAGGTTTAAGCACCCCAGTTGGTCCTTTCGCCGACTGACCGTTCCATGGCGGAAACTGCTGGTTTTCCTTTCTTGTGTGTTATGTCTCGTCTCTATGTTTTTGCCACTTTTACATTTATCCTGTTTGTCTTTGTCTAGAGGTTGTTTAAATTTAAATATCTGTAGTAATTCTTATAGAACCTTTTCTTATTTACCTATAGATATATTACAGTGATATCTTCAGAGACGGAAAGCGACTCTAGTAACCATGTTCTGAATTTTTACTTTCTTAAAGACTATTGAGAAGCCAAGATAATTAAAAAACCTTAATTGTTTGGTACAGGAATTGAATGGTTTAATCCACAATTTAAACGAAAAAATTTACCTATATTATTTTCGTTTTGTAATTTATTTAAAATGTAGAAAAAATTATTAAGTTTATTTGTACTTAACTGATGATTAAGATTTTTGTCTTTTGTTTCATGACTTCATGTCATGTCTTTTTGTAACTTTAATGTCGCGTAGGTTGTCCATCAAGCTGACATGCGGTTCTAGGATAATTATTTTAAGATACATGTCTGGATCATGCTCCACCAATTATTAGCTGGAACTTGCTTATATGACTCTCACAGTGTTTGTGCGATGAAGTAAAAAAAAACAACAACAGCAAATATTAAGTGAACATATACCGATTTGCCGTGGCTATTTTAGTTAATTTTTTATGTGCTCGGTACTTTAAATTAGATTTACAATATTCTGCAGAGGTTTAGCAAGAAGTTTTCTCACCAACAGATAACAAACGAAATGGTGCCTTTAAATTGTATACATATTCTTTTTGTATACATTATTAATAAATGGGTTTTTTCTTGTGACATATCAATGTAGGTCAATACATGATGATATGTGTTACTTTACAAGTAACTGGTGTGTGACTGCTTCACCTGAGATCCGGGCATAAAAACACTGTGCTGTTGATTCTGATACATTTATTGTATAGATCCCTGTCATTGCAAGTTTGCTTGCGGATTGTTGGTATTACAATAACATGCATCTTGGCATTTAGGCCGTCCACGATGGCGTGGTGTAAAGTTATTGTACATTTGTAAAACCTTAAGGGACTTAATACAGATTTCGCTTTGTAGGAGGTTAAATGGTAAACGAAGTATATTTTGTAAGTTATATTCGTTAGTTATAAGTCAGAATAAAGTATAAGGTGATTTTATTCTTGACTCAGTTTAAACATAAGCGTTTTGCAATATTTGGCATATCACTTTAATTTCTATTGGTGTTATTGGACGAAAATTGGTAAAGATCTGCACCAGCTAATTGTATCCAACATTTGCAGAGTTTCAACGATGTGCAATAAATCATTGTCGCAAATAATTACTTGGCCACCGTTTCGACTTAGATGTGAAACCGAGATTTCGTGTCGTGTAAAAGTATCCTTAAGTTATGTCATGTAGAGGAAATACGCAAGAGACTCGAAAAAGAAGTTTGTCACAAACATTCATCGTGATAAAACATGACAGATCGCCTTACATATACGTATGTCAAGAATTTAATGTCAATACATTTGTTAAAGGTGGTGTCTGACAGTTTGTCTATATCATAAGCATGTATTATTCCTTCTGTTGTGGAGAAATTTGCGTAAAAAATTGCATACTTTAGTCTAAGTAAAGATTTTAGACAATACCTTAATTGTTAGACTGTACATATCGTAAAGTAAAATGGTCTAAATGTTAATTCTGTCCAAATTTTCAAATAAGTTGTACGGAGATTTCCGCTTATAATTGATATAAATATCCGGATGATATAACGGGATTTCAAAAGTAAGCGGTCACGTGGGTTTCTTCGTTTAAAAATGGCTAACTCTGTAGCATGCTTCAGAAAGGACGTACATATTTGTATAACGAGTAGGGACATACATATTAAACTGCTTTTTAGCATCAGGTGCCCATGGTTATCAAACAGATTAAACAAAGTCCCACTCACCATTTAATGGAGAGGGAATTGTTGTTAGCAATTATTTTATCATTGTGCTTAATTTGAAAATTTATATAAATCAAATCTATACGGTATTGATTGCAAGTTAGGAATTTTAAGAAATTTTGCCCAATAATAGTCTCTTCAAAACCATCATCTTGCTTTTAAGCAACCACGTGTACTGATTATCGCTTACTTAAATACTTAAATGATTATTTAAAACGGTCTTACAAGCAAAAATATATGTGTTGTCAGTTAACAAATTAACACAATGAAACTAGTCTTTTTTACCTATAATTCCCACCCTCTCCTTTAATTAGAAATATGTTCATACATGTATAATTCATGATTCTACGGAAAGAGTGTATCATTATCTCCTGCTATCATAACATTAAATAAAACCAAGCTTATTGAAATTTATCTGCTTTGTAAAACTCCCATGAAATTCAGAGAGGAAGTATGTATCACTTGTTGAATCTAGTTTTAAGCAATGGTTCATTTTGTCAATCGCAGGTAGAGAGTCTAATGGTTGTAAAAGACAGGTATTGTTCTTATTCCATATATTCTAAATAGCGGCTGTGTTTCGTAACTTTGATAGGTCGCAATTCCTCTTTATAATCTATGTTTATAACCAAAATGGTAAATTTCAAGTCTTTTCTATCAAAGAATGATTTTCCGGACACAACTGGTATAATCCAAATCATGCAGAGATGTCTTACTTATAAAACATGAACTTTTGTTCATTTCCGGCATTTTAAGGGTAAACAATATTTCATTGTTCGAAATAACAGGTTCAACATAACAGCATTACATTACATTGAAGTTGTGACTCAAATGAAGACAAAATTTAGAGAAAACCATTACACGTTATAATATGAACTGTCTTTAAAGAAAATTCTGATATAATTTCCGTCAAATGCAAAAAAGCTGGAAGACAAAGTTAAGTATGAAAAAGGAAAGAGGACACGATATGCAACACAGAAAACAGTACCTGACTAGCTCTTATAAAGTTACATTTGATCTCAATCAGGCATTCTCTTTGAAATGAAATGATTAATTCACAAAAAGTCAAATGCTATATACCGTCGCATTTTCTATGTCATACAAATTTATCTGATATTCGTGGTAAAACTTCACATAAAAGGACGGATTCCTAATATAATTTGTTCCAGTTAACAAATACGCATAAATCATTTTGTATTTGATACGATAGAAATGTTTGATCCACTATTTCCATAACAACATAAAAGGAAAGCGACAGATAAGAACTACTTTACGATATGAAATATGGCTAAATTAGGTTACAGTTGATAAAGTATTCGTTATTTCTCAAATTGCCTTTCATGTCACAAACGAAATCACAAGGCAGCATGAAAAGAATACAAATAAATCAACACCTAAGTAACAAATATTAGCCAACGTCGGATTCGATTTCGGTAAATGAAAAAGATACTAATCCTTTATTTTTTATTTAACCAGCATAGATTGAAAATGGTAATTTAATGGTACAGACTGGCAACAAATTAGTCAGATGAAAATAATCAAAATATGTTTTATATCATATTATTTCCCTTTCCTGTTTTGTCCTATTTACACTACTGTGCAGTTCATTATTAATTTGCCAAAATTTAAAATGTCATGCAGATTTAATTTTATTTTCCCGTTTAATGAGAATTCCTATGGTAAATGTATTTGGAATCGGGTTATGTAGGTGGGATAAATGGGTTCAATTAAACCCTGTAGACTCATATAGATTTGTTAAAAGACAGGAAAAATCAATTGTTTTTTTTTTGTATTGACACAGTAATGTTTCCTTGTCGAATTGGTAATAAGCGTATCTGTATGAACTATTTATTTATCAAGGGTTGAACCTCTCGTAAACAGTTACCATACAATTGCCATCTGATTAACAGTAATATGTAGTAAGCAAGTTTATACTGAAACTGAAGCAATGTTGGCTTAGACATTAATACTTTCATGGAAATTAATCCAAAGTCATCGTCTAAATTTGGTGCATTTCTACTAACATATGGCTATAAAATGTTACCGACACTAATTTTGTTTTATGCTGCCTTATGTTTTTCTTCATGTTTGTTTTCTTAACTCACTATTATTTGTGGTCTTTTTCGTAGATCTACGTGAATTACAAAACAGATGCATTTTTTCATGACCTAAATACATCTTACATACAGGACAAATCTGATGCTAATTCTAAGCACATAATCTGCGTTATATATGGACACTGGACAACTTGTTTCAAAACGTTACTTATGAACTATTAATTTATTTACGTATGAACGTTTCTAAACTGTTTCCATTCAATGCCACACTGAGTTACAAGAATAACAATGCTAGGTAGAAAAAATGTTTTTACTGAAATAATGTCTGGTTAGAAACTATGTCTGTCATGTAGATTGATCTTAAATCATCATCTGATTTGGATGTATTTCCATACGTTGGACACAATATATACTTTCAGTTGTAAAAATATGTATCAGATTAGTTTTATAGCATATTATTGTTTCAATTTCGGAATGCATCGGTTCCATTAAAGGAACCGTACTTAATTTCATGCAAAAGTTGTATCGTAGTAATTTATCCCTTATTGTTTTGTTCTTCCTACCATTTCTACATAAATGCCTAAGTCATATTCTATCCTACTGATACAGTATTTGAACAGAAGTTTTGTGGTATAAATTTCTATCCAGAACTGTCCCAAGTCCTATTCACCAAGCCATATGGAGCTATACGCTACAACATTGGAATATGCTTGTTAACATCAACATCGACATTTACTGTAAAATAGTAGATTCCAGATGGCTGTTGTAGTCGTGATGTTGTTTTCCCACCACGGTATTATCGAATATGAATATTCCTACATGAAGTGCTACACCTGAGTGTTATGCCATAATATACCATTTGAATTGAAAGCGTTTTGGTTAGTCGAGCACTGATCATGTGAGAGTTAATACAAGGTAATATTAAATCGAGAATGTTTCCACGTAAACGCCGAGAACGCACGATCGTGTTCTTTTAAAGCGCGCTGCTGCTATAATACCATGGCGTTCGGCCAATGAAATCGTCAATTTGTCAGTGTGTCATCTGAGGATTTGGTAACAATAAGGAAACGTAGTAGTAGTAGTAGTAGTAGCAGTAGTAGTAGTAGTTGTAGTAGTAGTAGTAGTAGTAGAAGTAGTAGTAGCAGTAGTAGTAGTAAATAGTAGAAGTAGTAGTAGTAAGTAGTAGTAGTAGTAGTAAATAGTAGAAGTAGTAGTAGTAAGTAGTAGTAGTAGTAGTAAGTAGTAGTAGTAGTAGTAGTAGTAGTAGTAGTAGTAGTAGTAGTAGTAACAGTAGTATATAACAGTAGCTGTAGTAGTAGTAGTAGTAGTAGTAGTAGTAGTAGTAGTAGTAAATAGTAGAAGTAGTAGTAGTAAGTAGTAGTAGTAGTAGTAGTAGTAGTAGTAGTAGTAGCAGTAAGTAGTAGTAGTAGTAGTAGTAGTAGTAGTAGTAATAGTAGCAGTAGCCGTAATAGTAGTAGTAGCAGTAGCAGTAGTAGTAATAGTAGTAAGTATTAAGTAGTAGTAGTAGTAGTAGTAGTAGAAAGTAGTAGTAGTAGTAGAAGTAGTAATAGTAGTAAGTAGTAGTAATAGTAGTAGTAGTAGTAGTAGTAGTAGTAGTAGCAGCAGTAGTAGTAACAGTAGTATATAGCAGTAGCAGCAGTAGTAGTAGTAGCAGCAGTAGAAGTAACAGTAGTGTATAGCAGTAGCAGCAGTAGTTGTAGTAGTAGAAGTAAGTAGTAGCACTAGTAGCAGTACTAGAAGTAGTAGAAGTACCATAAGAAGATATAAATTACAACAGCAAAAATGAACGCCATATGCATATTACAGCTGTCCAGGCAATCAGCCTTTGCCCTTTTGATCAAGAACAGGAATTAGAAAGGAACTCTCCACATTCACTGTGTTTTTTATTTCGCTAAGGGTTAATATATTTAATTTTGTCTAGAAATGTTTAGACTAAATATAAATAACTGTGTTCGGTAATATGGTAAACATTAATTTAGTCAACCAATTTCTTCTATTTCCAGGAATACCAGCGAAATATTACTCCGAATATGGGATTAAGCCTTGACTCTTCGGGTCAATCTTCCGTAACAAAAGAGGTAATCTTCAAGACAATGACATCATAGTTCGTTATTTCGTTTAATTATCACTTTTTTATTATTTCTATTGTCTTTTCTGTTAACTATTTGTATCATTCGTAAATCTTCATATTCTTATTACTTTAAGCAAAGGATTTTAGATACAAGAGCACTTCCTTTAGCACACGCTATACAATCCGGTGCGCAATTTACATAACTGACTATTTACGCAATCTGAAACGACACGAACATTTATTTTTTGTTCATGTTTCCATATTAACACAAGCTAGACAATGCAACAGTTGGCACTTGGTTCCTCACCTGGTATAGGGATAGTCTAATCTGATTTCTCGATAATGTCAGGCAAAAAGCAGCAAGGAATGCTGTTGCAGAGGAGGTAAATTTCTATGACGCTATGCATATTCAGGAAATGTCAGAAAAAATGACATAAAGTCCCATAAAATCAAGATTTATGACACTAACGTTAACGTAAAACTATTTTCAAGTAACACAAAATGGCATAATTTATCAACACAATTTCATAAAATTCGGCTTTAAAATCGTCTTTGTATACTGTATATATTACTCACACTAGGCATGGGTCTTGCTGTGATGCACTGCAACAGCCTAGTTAACGTTTCGTGCCGTTGTTTTTTGATAGCTCTACTCCATTTAGACAATATGTTAATGTTGCACCTGTTTAACATTTTTACTTTTAAAGTCTTTTACTTTGTTTGGTAAAAATATAAAAACATATTTTGAAAGTGTAATATAAAAGGTTTTTGTCGAATATAACCTTTCGATAATTGGTTTATGCACATTGTTCCATTTTTTTGTCAGTTTAGTTTATATGTCATTAATTATTGACAACGAGTTATTGTGTTCTGAATCATAATTTTTTGTAGACACGACCATATATGATGATGTCAGTAATCATCCCCAAATAACACGCTGTATTTTTTCTGTGAACGGGAATAAAGCTTGTGTGTAAAGAAAAGAAACTCCTAAACTGTACAATATTTCCATTTTATAATACAATTCCCCGTTTGTTGATAAATACAGTACACGAATTGCATCATCAATATTATACTAATGTAAGTCTAATATAAGTTTTATATTGTTGCTACATGCCCTTCCGGTAGATATACAATAACAACACAATAATGAAATTTACGCCCATTATTGAAAAGGAGCAATATCATTGATGTTTCCATATCTTTAGCATGCTCCGTGACATTATTTAAGGGTTTAAATGATAATTTATTTTCTACTTTAGTTAAGTGAGCTGCTGTAAATATGTGTTTGGTGTATTGATTCGTAAATAGGTTATGTTCGCGTTGAACGACCCAGTTTAGAATAATATCTGTCATAACCAAATTGAAGAAAACACCATCATGTCTACAGCAGGGCTATTATCTCTGGTTTACTATCGTACCAGGATGCTAAAAGCTTCAGTTATTTTCCATTAGCATGTAATATTATCGACGGTGCTCTCCGGTGCTGTGTAAATCAAACACTTACAACGTCTAAACGCTTATTGTTCGAGTATAAGAATAAACCCTCAGACAACTCGACTTTTATAAACAGCGATACACGAATGATCCTTTCATCAAAAAACGTTTAATTATAGTGGTAAAATAGAAACACTCTTGTATTTACAATCAAAACTTTATTGAAAATCTATTCGGTGTGATATTTTATATTAATGATGTTATTAACCTTTAATATTATATGACTTATATAATTTTATAATGTAAAGTTACGCGTAATTTATATTATTCTCTTTTTCATTCCGCTAATAAAATGTCAACCATTTTATCTTAAAAAATAAATAAACCTCTATTTCAGCAAAATGATAAGCTAGAAACAAAAAAGTATCTGTCTTTTGACAATGTGGATTTTAGATGGTATCTTTTATACCAGAAGTTTTAGTGCACCATAGAATAGGCGACATCAAAGGGAGTTAGGTAGCTATCAAAGTCGACAGATCCCGTGAACTTCAAAAATCTATATCTGATATATGTAGCTCCTTTCAAATGTGCGTCGATATCTATAACTGTAAGAACTAATATGCACAATCAAATTGATCTTGATGGCCTGTACGTACCCATTGCGAACTATCAAAGTTAAAGAACAGGAAGTTGTTTTATGTTAATAAACAAAAAGAACTAGTCAGGACATATTCGAGTACTGGTGTATTTTTTCTAACTTTTTCTGTTTGATCTTTGTCTCAGTTTCCTCGCACTGATTTGATTTCTTTCAGCATTATTAACATTTATTAAAACATAACTCGTTTTCCATTTTCTTTATTGAACCTTAATTTGAGTCAGTGTTTCAAGATTTAAGTTTTGGATCCTTAATCAGCAATGTGTTTTAAGATTACGCGACAGGTATAGTTTCATGGTCTCCCTATGTGTAAATTCACTGAAGGCTTGTTTTCTGAGTGCCAAAACAATATGCAAATCTCCTAATGTAATATATTTATTGTTACAATCAAATTGCACACTTAGTTAGAGAAGCACTAATTATTTATACCATTAAACGACAGCCTTGTTCAATCATTGGATAAGAAATAATGTGACGTGCCGCAAATCACCATCGCTGTTAGCGTCGTAGGTTTTATGTAAACAACATAAAGAATAAATATATGTTTACATTATCAGTCAAGAGATATTATACTGCACTTTAGAATCAAAGTTGTCCAAGGTTACCGAACAGGAGAATATAAAAAACTCCCATGAACATTATAATATATATTAAAATTTGAACTATTACTAGACAAAAGACACACACGCACAACTTAATGGAAAAATGTTTGTCCCGTGCAATAATCTTCTTACTGTGTTTTATTGTAAACGTTTATTTATCGAATACAGACTGTCTGCTTCTCTTATAAAAGGATTATTGCCTATTGTTTATTTCCTCAAACACGCAACCTTGCATATACGTCTATACTTACCAGACATACTGCTTACCGGTCACTGGCATAAGCATTAAAACAAACTAAAAAGTAACATAATAGACAAAGTCTTATTTCTAGCAAAACAGCTACAATTCCTCTTTAGTGAAATAAAAATAGATTGGATTCAACAGGTTTCCTTTCAGTTTTCTACGGAATTTAATTACCTCTATCATTAAATATCTCAATACCTGCTGATATCAGGACGTTCAATAAAAGAGGTGTTAATGAAATGTGACTGCATTGTGAAAGTAACCTGCGAATTCAAAGACGAAGCCTCTTCATATAACGTCTGAAAGAATTTGCATTTCGTGCCACCAACAACATCACAAGGAAGCGCGAAAAGGGCAATCTACATCCACACACATGCAACAAATCTTAGGGAAAATAGGATTAGATTTCGTTGAATGAAAAAATCGTCTTTTTCTTTATTTTAAATAAAATAAAACATTTACATGCTGACCTACTGTCACTTTGATGAACTATTTTACATTATTATCATAACCTCTCGGGACTCAAAGATCATCCACATAAAAGATATAATAGAATCAAAAGAACACAAATGCACAAAAACTTTTAAACACATACGACTTTTGAAAAGCATAACATGGAAATCTTGTGCATTGTTTTGTCTTTATTTACTAATTTGGAGTAACAAAATGTTGTAGGTTCTTATATATACACTATGCGCATATAGAATGTCAACTGTGCTGGTACATGTAACGCTGAGCAATCTCTCGATCTGAAGATAGGGTAAGACACACATTCGATTGTACAAGTTGATGTTACGGGCAGAATAATATTCATCTGTTGATCATTGAACATTGCAATAATTTGGTATTACCGATATTATACTTCAGTGCAGTACGATAGTTATAACTGATAACAGTGAACCTCCAATATTGTCAAAAGCATAAAGAACATTATATTTGTTTTTGCAAACATGTTGCAATTCTCATTGCATAGCACGCTAGTGCAAGAAAATAAATAGGAGATACACAGGGCGTGGGGAACACTGAAATTAAACATGATCTAAATATACTAGTAAAGAGCTTTAAGTTTGTGCAAAACTTTCTCGATTCTTAAAAATAAGTTTAAGAAAGTCTAATCAATAATGAGCTTGGTTGTCAATTATCGTTGTTATTTATACATGTAAATTGCGGATCGGGAGGTCGTGGTTCAAACCCAGGCCGGGTCAAACCAAAGACTTTTAAGGTGGTAGTAGTGGCTTCCCTCCTAACGCTCGGGGCTACGGGGATAGCATTACGCCTGACTTGTCGGTGTCAGTATAATGGATCGGCCGAGTTCAGTCCCTGGGCACCTCGTAAGTGCCCCTGTGCTATAATATTAGAAATGTTCCTGCACAGTATCGGCAAAAATGCGGGCTAATCCCCATCCCACAGGTACAACAAATACACCCCCATACATTTTACGTACCTGTCAAGAAAACTTAATATAACATCAAAACGTCTTTGCTGTGTAAGACAATAATCTCAATCGGCAAATGTCGCCTTGGGCCTAAGTCGTTACTATCTTGTCACGAAGGTTATTTGCATACCAACGCTTTGTCGTACATGTGTCATGGCTTTTTGTTATATATTCGTGCGAATACTCCCCACACCAGACGGTAAAGCTGCTTATTCATTTGATGAGATAATGATTTATTGCACACTGTTGGTTCCTGAAAAATATTGGCCTGAAATATAGACTAATTGACAGAAGATCATTTTTGACTGGAAAGTTATTTGATCTATTTACAGACAATTACCCTTGGCAGCGAGTTCTCAAATAAAGATCAGACGACCCTGACATTGCGATAACTATAGCAATTATTTTGCAATGTAAAAGTACACAAATTGGTATGGCATATCAGTTAATTATATTCAGAAAAGTAAAGTTTCCGTTTGGGATTCAAAGAAAAACAGCTTTAAACGGAGATGGGTGTTTGTTTTACTTCTTGTTTTGGTAATTTGATGCACTTGAAATGACAACAAAAATGAACATGTAACTTTCCAGGTACAGACTGGCAACAAATAGGAAGCAATTAATAAATGCATGATTAATATCATAGTATTTTCTTTATCCACTCTCTTTCTATTTTATGATATTGTGTTGTTAATTATCTATTTCCTACTTAAATAAAAAAACAGCACTTAAAATGTCAAACGGATTGAACTTAATTTTTCAGTTAAAGAGAATTCCTGTGTAAAATATATTCGAAGTCGAAGTATGTTAGTGGTATACGTTGGTTACACGGAAACGTTTCGTCTCAAATAGTTTTGTTGTAAGACAGGGACAATCAATGCAGCAGACGGAATGATGGGATACTGTTAGCCATACTGAAGCCAAGGTGTTGGCTTGTCACGTACTGGTTTCTTCGGCACGTTAGCTAGAAAACTTTTATGTCTCATTTCGATATAACATAATCTTTTTGAAACATGCCTATTCATACTAAAATGAGATGATTTTTGTTTGTTAGCAGCAGATAAATAACACTAACATCATTTAAAGCGCTTTCTTTAAAGAACACCGGACAACTTGTTTCAAAACGTTACTTGTGAACTATTAATTTATTTACGTATGAACGTTTCTTATTCTGTTTCCATTCAATGCCACACTGAGTTACAAGAGTTACAATGCTGGGTAGAAAAAATGTTTTTACTGAAATAATGTCTGGTTAGAAATTATGTATGCCATGTAGATTGATCTTAAATCATCATCTTATTTGGATGTATTTCCATTGACATATTGCTATAAACACGTCACATGTTTTGTTATATTTTTTGTATTCTTAACTCACTATACTTTGTAGTCTTTTTTCGTAGAAGATCTTCACGAATTACAAGACAGAGGTATTTCCCCATTATCTTGCCAATGGTAAAGACATATCGTACATACATGACACATCATCGTCGGATACCCACGGTTGATTCTATTACGTTACTCTCCATTCATCACCCGTGGGCAAATTGCTACTCATTTCGTCGTTCTGTTTGAATAGAACAGAACAGACATTATCCAATCAGATGATAGGTTACAAAATTAAATGCTCTTCAATCGGAAGATCAATACGGGGACCTGAGAACGTAAACATCGCGACCGGTACTGCGCATCACAAGTGTAAAATATGTCTGTCAGCGATCCGCGACAAATGTTCTTACAGATCTTTGGGCACTCCAGCAAGTATTGAAAAATACACGTCGGTTTTAAACGAAATCGGTAATCCTGCCCATGAAGACAGTGACGTTGCTTGTAATTTGTGCGTAAATAAACTTACGACAATGCTATCGAAGTGGTATGAAAGCTTGATTGGTTGGCAGATTCGCTGGATGGTCTCAGCGAACCAATCGGATTGCGGCATTTCATAGTAACAAAGCGACGAAATGAGTAGCAATTTGCCCACGGGTAATGAATGGAGTGTAACGTAATAGAAACAACCGTGGGTATCCGAAGATGATGACACATCTGATGCATTTTACGTACATATTCTGGTGTAAAGCATACTTTCGGTATCGTTAATGTGATTAAGGAACACGTAGTTCATTTATTGATAACACCGACCGGTAATAGCTTACATATTGTTTCATGATGTTACGATTAGATGATGTAACATAACATAATTGGCATCAAAAGGTTCAGCTTCCCGGCTGTCTATCTAAGTAATCGTTTTGTTGTTTTAGGTTAATGCAAATCGAATTTATGCTCTTGATAAAAGACACTTGTAACTGTATATTAGCTTAATGTAGTTTTATAAAAAATGATGTCTCATAAATCATACATTAACAAGACTACACATCTTTTATTCATTTTGGAGCACATGAATCCATTTATCACTCTTTGGTTTATAGCTATTTCTGACTCTTTTATCAAGATGGTTTGTAAGAACTCAACAACCATTCTCAAGTTGATGTGTATTTTATCTTTTGATGTTTGATATAAATAAAAGGCTTACATAGAATTAATTATTTTAAATGCATGTTATTACACTGGTTACAAGTCAAAGATATATAAATTTACAGCACTTGAGTTGAATATCTTTTTTCCATTTGGATCAACCAAAGAGTAGCACTACATTCATAAAGATTTCACTTGACACTATTTCGAAAAATAACTATTTGTAATACGATATGCATTTTTTGATAGTTCTGATTCCATAAAACTTCTATCCGACGACTAGTCAAATTTCTTGACCATTTTAAAAGGTTCCCTTGTTCTTTAAGCTTTAAATAATGTCTACAAGTAACCATTAAGGACCAGAGAAATAAGAGAACTTGCCAGCAGTATGAAAAATAAAATTCTAGCCGCTGACATTCTGCGCAAGTTTCAGTTTTTCGTGAGAAACGATGATCAACGGAGCTTATTTCTTTTCCATGTTCGTTTCTTCTTCACTCACCTATTACCATACGTTGGACACAATTTATGCTTTCAGTTGTAAAAAGAGGTATCAGATTCGTTTCATAACATTTTATTGTTTCAATTTCGGAATGCATCGGTTCCATTAATGGAACCATACTAACTATTCATGCAAAAGTTGTATCGTAGTAATTTATCCCATATTGTTTTTTTTCTTCCTACCATTTCTGCATACATGCCTTTGCCATATTCTTTCCTACTGACACAGTATTTGAACAGAAGTTTTGTCGTATAAATTTCTATTCAGAAGTGTCACAAGTCCTATTCACCAAGCCGTATGAAGCTATACGCTACAACATTGAAATATGCTTGTTAACATCAACATCGACATTTACTGTAAAATAGTAGATTCCAGATGGCTGTTGTAGTCGTGATTTTAATTTCCCACCACGGTATTATCGAATATGAATATTCCTACATGAAGTGCTACACCTGAGTGTTATGCCATAATATACCATTTGAATTGAAAGCGTTTTGGTTAGTTCAGCACTGATCATGTGAGAGTCAATATAAGGTAATATTGAATCGAGAATGTTTCCACGTGAACGCCGAGAACGCACGATCGTGTTCTTTTTACGCGCGCTGCTGCTATAATACCATGTCGTTTGACCAATGGAATCGTCAATTTGTCAGTGTGTCATCTGATGATTTGGTAACAAAAAGGAAACGTAGTAGTAGTAGTAGTAGTAAATAGTAGAAGTAGTAGTAGTAGTAGTAATAGTAGTAGTAGTAGTAGTAGTAATAGTAGTAGTAGTAGTAGCAGTAGTAGTAGTAGTAGCAGTAGTAGTAGTAGTAGTAGTAGTAGTAGTAGTAGTAGTAATAGTAGTAGTAGTAGTAGTAGTAATAGTAGTAGTAGTAGTAGCAGTAGTAGTAGTAGTAGTAGTAGTAGTAGTAGTAGTAGTAGTAGTAGTAGTAGTAGTAGTAGTAGTAATAGTAGAAGTAGTAGTAGTAAGTAGTAGTAGTAGTAGTAAGTAGTAGTAGTAGTAGTAGTAGTAGTAGTAGTAGTAGTAGTAAATAGTAGAAGTAGTAGTAGTAAGTAGTAGTAGTAGTTGTAAGTAGTAGTAGTAGTAGTAGTAGTAGTAGTAACAGTAGTATATAGCAGTAGCAGTAGTAGTAGTAGTAGTAGTAGTAGTAGTAGTAAATAGTAGAAGTAGTAGTAGTAAGTAGTAGTAGTAGTAGTAGTAGTAGTAGTAGTAGTAGTAGTAGTAGTAGTAGTAGTAGTAATAGTAGCAGTAGCCGTAATAGTAGTAGTAGTAGTAGCAGTAGTAGTAATAATAGTAAGTATTAAGTAGTAGTAGTAGAAAGTAGTAGTAGTAGTAGAAGTAGTAATAGTAGTAGTAGTAGTAGTAGAAGTAGTAATAGTAGTAGTAGTAGAAGTAGTAATAGTAGTAAGTAGTAGTAATGATAGTAGTAGTAGTTGTAGTGGTAGTAGTAGTGGTAGTAGTAGTAGTAGTACTAGCAGCAGTAGTAGTAACAGTAGTATATAGCAGTAGCAGCAGTAGTAGTAGTAGTAGTAGTAGAGCAAGTAGTAGCTTTTGTAGCAGTAGTAGAAGTAGTAGAAGTACCATAAGAAGATATAAATTACAACAACAAAAATGAACTCCATATGCATATTACAGCTGTCCAGGCTAACAGCCTTTGCCCTTTTGATCAAGAACAGGAATTAGAAAGGAACTCTCCACATTCACTGTGTTTTAATATTTCGCTAAGGATAAATATATTAAATTTTGTCTAGATGTGTTTAGACTAAATATAAATAACTGTGTTCGATAATATGGTAAACATTAATTTAGTCAACCAATTTCTTCTATTTTCAGGAATACCAGCGAAACATTACTCCATATATGAGCTTAAGCCTTGACTCTTCGGGTCCATCTTCCGTTACAAAAGAGGTAATCTTCAAGACAATGACATCATAGTTCGTTATTTCGTTTAATTATCACTTTTTTGATTATTTCTATTGTCTTTTCTGTTAACTATTTGTATCATTTGTAAATTTCCATATTTTTATCACTTTAAGACAAGGATTTTAGATACAAGAGCACTTCCTTTAGCACACGCTATACAATCCGATGCGCAATTTACATAACAGACTATTTACGCAATCTGAAACGACACGAACATTTATTTTTTGTTCATGTTTCCATATTAACACAAGCTAGACAATGCAACAGTTGGCACTTGGTTCCTCACCTGGTAGAGAGATAGTCTAATCTGATTTCTCGATAATGTCAGGCAAAAAGCAGCAAGGAATGCTGTTGCAGAGGAGGTAAATTTCTATGACGCTATGCATATTCAGGAAATGTCAGAAAAAATGACATAAAGTCCCATAAAATCAAGATTTATGACACTAACGTTAACGTAAAAGTATTTTCAAGTAACACAATATGGCATAATTTATCAACACGATTTCATAAAATTCGGCTTTAAAATCGTCTTTGTATACTGTATATATTACTCACACTAGGCATGGGTCTTGCTGTAATGCACTGCAACAGCCTAGTAAACATTTCGTGCCGTTGTTTTTTGATGGCTCTACTCCATTTAGACAATATGTTAATGTTGCAACTGTTTAACATTTTATTATGGCATAACATTTTTAGATAAGTCTTAAAATTTGTTTTGTAAAAATATATAAACATATTTTGAAAGTGTAATATAATCGGTTTTTGCTGAATATAACCTTTCAATAATTGGTTTTCCATTCTATAATACAGTTGTCTGTTTGCTGATAGATATACGAATTGCATCATCAATATTATACTAATATAAGTCTTATAAAAGTTTTATATTGTTTGCTGTATGCCCTTCATGTAAATATACCATAACAACTCAAAAATTAAATTTACGACCATTATTAAAAAGGAGCAATATCTTTTAGGACAATCATTCCGGACCATGTTATAATCATCCCTGACCAGTTTGATCGTCATACCGGACCATATAATAATCATTCCAGACCATATTTATTTGATTTATGAAATAATAACCAGAACTTATGAAAGAGGTCTAGATGATGTAAGATCAAACTTATATTTTCTAGTCGTTGTAAAACCCTCTTTTATTGGCGTAAAAATTCTTTAAAACTTGAGGTTTAAAACACTTGTCCTTAATAAAACATATTGTTTGTTTAAGCAATCAGGTCCGTTTTTAGTTGTGCATATAGATTTGGACATAATATATAGGCTAACAAAATGTTTTGTTTATTTTGACATGTGAAATAGCATCCAATAATCGTGTCCGTAAATCAAAGAACACATTATACAAAATAAACACAGACGTATTGGCGGCACACTTTTATCAGTAACACTCGGCGGTTGTTCACACCTCTTTTTATTACTATTGTGTCGGTACTTTATGTGTCAATTTCTCACCTTATGTGTATTGTTGAGATGCCTGATTATTTATAGGGTTATACTTCTTAAGAGAATAGTTTCGTAATTTAAAAAAAAATGGGTCCACACGTGAGAAAAAAATACATAGACAATATGTTATATATTTTATTAACGTATTTTGTTCAAACAATAGTAAGTTCTTACATGTATATCAATTACATAGCAACGTTACATAATGTACACCAATTCAGAAACATTATGGTGATCCCTGTCAAATGTAACACAAAATCAATACACATAACAAAAACAAGTAAATCGGCAGCTTGTATATATACATGACACACATAATTAATCAAGGACATTTAACAAGCACAATGAACAAGCAAAGGCACGTGTAAAAACTCAATCACACAAGTCAGTAATTCACTCTAGTCCATACATCGCGGCGCACGCATCCAGCTGACTCTTCGTCGATCAGTAACCGACAGTAATAAAAAAGTCGTGTGAACAACAGTCGAATGTTACTGATAAAAGTGTGTCGCCAATACGCATGTGTTTATTTTGCAATATTGCGGTGTTTTTTGATTTACCGACACGATTTTTGATGCCTTTACCATGTCAAAATAAACTTAACATTTTGTCCAAATTAATATACACAATTATAAACTGTCATAATAAAAAAACTTTAAACGAGGGTTTTGCAACGACCTAGGTAATAGGCGTGTTAAATCTTAGCTCTCTCTATACTTCTTTCCTAAGTTCATGATACATATTTCATTAATAAAATAAATTTTGTCCAGAATGATTATACTAGTATTATTATATGGTCCGGGATGATGACCAAAGTGGTCCGGGATGATTATAACATGGTCCGGAATGATGGTCCGAAATGATGGTCCGGAATGCAGATGGTCCGGAATGCAGATGGTCCGGAATGAGGGTAACTCCATTGATGCTTCCATATCTTTAGCATGCTCCGTGACATTATTTAAGGGTTTAAATGATAATTTACTTTCTTCTTTAGTTAAGTGAGCTGCTGTAAGTATGTGTTTGGGGGATTGATTCGTAAATAGGTTATGTTCGCGTTGAACGACCCAGTTTAGAAAAATATCTGTCATAACCAAATTGAAGAAAACACCAGCATGTCTACAGCTGGGCTATTATCCCTGGTTTACTATCGTACCAGGATGCTAAAAGCTTCAGTTATTTTCCATTAGCATGTAATATTATCGACGGTGCTCTCCGGCGTTGTGTAAATCAAACACTTACAATGTAAACGCTTATTGTTCGATTATAAGAATAAACCCTCAGACAACTCGACTTTTATAAACAGCGATACACGAATGATCCTTTAATAAAAAAAACGTATAATTATACTGGTAAAATAGAAACACTCTTGTATTTACAATCAAAACTTTATTGAAAATCTATTCGGTGTGATATTTTATGCGTTTTCATATGATGGCGCGTTGGAGGCTGGTCTCTACGATATGTCATTTGATAAATTCATGTCGCAATATGCTAATAATAATACGCTATATGTGCTAACTGAATAAAAAGTACACAAACTTTTAAAACTAATATTTTGTAGGTGTTAACTGTTCAAAAATGGCGACTGTTGATACATATTAACCAAGTTAGTTTTGAATATAATTGTTTTTATTTACACTGTTTGTTGAGACCCCACAAACCAGGTTTAAGCACCCCAGTTGGTCCATTTGCCGACTGACCGTTCCAAGGCGGAAACTGCTGGTTTTCCTTTTTGTGTGTTATGTCTCGTGCCTGTGTTTTTGCCACTTTTACGTTTATCCTGTTTGTCTTTGTCTAGAGGTAGTTTAAATTTAAATATCTGTAGTAATTCTTATAGGATCTTTCTTATTTACCTATTGATGTATTACAATGATATCTTCAGAGACGGAAAGTGCCTCTAGTAAGCACGTTCTGAATTTTTACTTTCGTAAAGACTATTGAGAAGCCAAGATCAAATACAGATGACTAAAAATCCTTAATTGTTCGGTACAGGAATTGAACGGTATAATCCACAATTTAAACGATTTTTTTACCCATATTCTTTTCGTTTTGTATTTTATTTAAGTAATAGAAAGATTTATGAAGCTTTTTTGTACTTAACTGATGGTTAAGATTTTTGTCTTTTGTTTCATGACTTTATGTCATGTCTTTTTGTAACTTTCATGTCGCGTGGGTTGTTCATCAAGCTGACATGCGGTTCTAGGATAATTCTTTCAAGACACAGGTCTGGATCATGCTCCACCATTTATTAACTGGAACTTGCTTATATGACTCTCACAGTGTTGGTGCGATGAAGTAAAAAACAACAACAGCAAATAATAAGTGAACATATACCGATTTGCCGTGGCTATTTTAGTTAATTTTTTATGTGCTCGGTACTTTAAAATAGATTAAAAATATTCTGCAGAGGTCTAGCAAGAAGTTTTCTCACCAACAGATAACAAACGAAATGGTGCCTTTAAATTGTATACATATTCTTTTTGTATACATTATTAATAAATGTTGTTTTTTTGCGATATATCAATGTAGGTCAATACATGATGGTATGTGTTACTTTACAAGTTACTGGTGTGTGACTGCTTCACCTGAGATCCGGGCATAAACACACTGTGCTGTTGATTCTGATACATTTATTGTATAGATCCCTGTCATTGCAAGTTTGCTTGCGGATTGTTGATATTACAATAACATGCATCCTGGCATTTAGGCCGTCCGCGATGGCGTGGTGTAGAGTTATTGTACATTTGTAAAACCTTAAGGGACTTATACAGTTTTCGCTTTGTAGGAGGTTAAATGGTAAACGAAGTATATTTTGTAAGTTATATTCGTTAGTTATAAATCAGAATAAAGTATAAGGTGATTTTATTCTTGACTCAGTTTAAACATAAGCGTTTTGCAATATTTGGCATATCACTTTAATTTCTATTGGTGTTATTGGACGAAAATTGCTAAAGATCTGCACCAGCTAATTGTATCCAACATTTGCAGAGTTTCAACAATGTGCAATAAATCATTGTCGCAAATAATTACTTGGCCGCTGTTTCGACTTAGATGTGAAACCGAGATGCCGTGTCATGTAAAAGTATCCTTAAGTTATGTCATGTAGAGGAAATACGCAAGAGACTCGAAAAAGAAGTTTGTCACAAACATTCATCGTGATAAAACATGACAGATCGCCTTACATATACGTATATCAATAATTTAATGTCAATACATTTGTTAAAGGTGGTGTCTGACAGTTTGTCTGTATCATAAGCATGTATTATTCCCTCTTTTGTGGAGTAATTTGCGTAAAAAATTGCACAATCTCATACTTTAGTCTGAGTAAAGATTTTGAACAATACCTTATTTGTTAGACTGTACATATCGTGAAGTAAAATGCTCTAAATGTTAATTCTGTCCAAATTTTCAAATAAGTTGTACGGAGATTTCCGCTTATAATTGATATAAATATCCGGAGGATATAACGGGATTTCAAAAGTAAGCGGTCACGTGGGTTTCTTCGTTTAAAAATGGCTAACTGTGTAGCATGCTTCAGAAAGGAAATACATATTTGTATAACGAGTAGGCACATACATATTAAACTGCTTTTTAGCATCAGGTGCCCAAGGTTATCAAACAGATTAGACAAAGTCCCACTCACCATTTAATGGATAGGGAATTGTTGTTAGCAATTATTTTATCATTGTGCTTAATTTGAAAATTTATATATATCAAATCTATACGGTATTGATTGCAAGTTAGGAATTTTAATAGTCTCTTCAAAACCGTCATCATGCTTTTAAGCAACCACGTGTACTGATTATCGCTTACTTAAATACTTTATATTTAAAACTGTCTTACAATCAAATGTATATTGTTGTCAATTAACAAATTAACACAATGGAACAAGTCTATTATATCTATAATTCCCACCCCTCCTTGTAATTAGAAATATGTTCATACATGTATAAATCAATTCATGTTTCTACGGAAAGAGTCTATCATTACCTCCTGCTATCATAACAATAAATAAAACCAAGCTTATTGAAATTTACCTGCTTTGTGAAAATCCCATGAAATTCAGAGAGGAATTATGTATAACTTGTTGAATCCTAGTTTTAGGCAATGGTTCATTTTCTCAATCGCAGGTAGAGAGTCTTATGGTTGTAAAAGACAGTTATAGTTCTTATTCCAAATATTCTAAATAGCAGCTGTGTTTCGCAACTTTGATAGGTCGCAATTCCTGTTTGTAATTTATGTTTATTACCAAAATGTTAAATTTCAAGTCTTTTCTATCAAAGAATGATTTTCAGGACACAACTGGTACAATGTATAATCCAAATCATGCAGAGATGTCTTACTGATAAAACATTAACTTTTGTTTATTGCCGGTATTTTAAGGGTAAACAATATTTCATTGTTCGGAATAACAGGTTCAACATACCAGCATTACATTACATTGAAGTTGTGACTCAAATGAAGACAAAATTTTGAGAAAACCATTACACGTTATAATATGAACTGTCTTTAAAGAAAATTCTGATATATTTTCCGTCAAATATAGAAAAGCTGGAAGACAAAGTTAAGTATAAAAAGGAAAGAGGACACGATATGCAACACATAAAACAGTACCTGACTAGCTCAAATAAAGTTACATATTATCTTAATCAGGCATTCTCTTTGAAATGAAATTATTAATTCACAAAAAGGTCAAATGCTATTTACCGTCGCATTTTTCTATGCCATACAAATTCATCTGATATTCAGGGTAAAACTCCACATAAAAGGACGGATTCTGATATAATTTGGTCCCAGTAAACAAATACGCATAAATCATTTTGTATTTGATACGATAGAAATGTTTGATCCACTGTTTCCCTAACAACAGAAAAGAAAAGCGAAAGATAAGAACCACTTTACGATATGAAATATGGCTAAATAAGGTTACAGTTGATAAAGTATTCGTTATTTCTCAAATTGCCTTTCATGTCACCAACGAAATCACAAGGCAGCATGAAAAGAATACAAATAAATCCAAACCTAAGTAACAAATATTAGCCAACGTCGGATTCGATTTCGGTTAGTGAAAAAGATACTAATCCTTTATTTTTTATTTAACCAGCATAGATTGAAAATGGTAATTTCATGGTACAGACTGGCAACAAATTAGTCAGATGAAAATAATCAAAATATGTTTTATATCATATTAATTTCCGTTTCCTGTCTTGTCCTATTTACAATACTGTGCAGTTCATTATTAATTTACCAAAATTTAAAATGTCATGCAGATTTAATTTAATTTTCCCGTTTAATGAGAATTCCTATGGTAAATATATTTGGAATCGGGTTATGTAAGTGGGATAAATGGGTTCAGTTAAACCCTGTAGACTCATATAGATTTGTTAAAAGACAGGAAAAATCAAGGCGGTAGACCGACTAAAGGAAGGTTTTTTTTTTGTACACAGTAATGTTTCCTTGTCGAAATGGTAATAAGCGTATCCGTATGAACTATTTATTTATCAAGGGTTGAACCTCTCGTAAACAGTTACCATACAATTGCCATTTGATTAACAGTAATATGTAGTAAGCAAGTTTATACTGAAACTGAAGCAATGTTGGCTTAGACATCAATACTTTCATGGAGATTAATCCAAAGTCATCGTCTAAATTTGGTGCATTTCTATTAACATATGGCTACAAAATGTTACCGACACTAATTTTGTTTTATGCTGCCTTATGTTTTTCTTCATGTTTGTTTTCTTAACTCACTATTATTTGTGGTCGTTTTCGTAGATCTAAGTGAATTACAAAACAGATGCATTTTTTCATGACCTAAATACATCTTACATACAGGACAAATATGATGCTAATTCTAAGCACATAATCTGCGTTATATATGGACACTGGACAACTTGTTTCAAAGCGTTACTTATGAACTATTAATTTATTTACGTATGAACGATTCTTATACTGTTTCCATTCAATGTCACACTGAGTTACAAGAATAACAATGCTAGGTAGGAAAAATGTTTTTACTGAGATAATGTCTGGTTAGAAATTTTGTCTGTCATGTAGATTGATCTTAAATCATCATCTGATTTGGATGTATTTCCATACGTTGGACACAATATATGCTTTCAGTTGTAAAAATATGTATCAGATTAGTTTTATAGCATATTATTGTTTCAATTTCGGAATGCATCGGTTCCATTAAAGGAACCATACTTAATTTCATGCAAAAGTTGTATCGTAGTAATTTATCCCTTATTGTTTTGTTCTTCCTACCATTTATACATAAATGCCTAAGTCATATTCTATCCTACTGATACAGTATTTGAACAGAAGTTTTGTCGTATAAATTTCTATTCAGAAGTGTCACAAGTCCTATTCACCAAGCCATATGGAGCTATACGCTACAACATTGAAATATGCTTGTTAACACCAACATCGACATTTACTGTAAAATAGTAGATTCCAGATGGCTGTTGTAGTCGTGATGTTGTTTTCCCACCACGCTATTATCGAATATGAATATTCCTACATGAAGTGCTACACCTGAGTGTTATGCCATAATATACCATTTGAATTGAAAGCGTTTTGGTTAGTCGAGCACTGATCATGTGAGAGTTAATACAAGGTAATATTAAATCGAGAATGTTTCCACGTAAACGCCGAGAACGTACAATCGTTTGGCCAATGAAATCGTCAATTTGTCAGTGTGTCATCTGAGGATTTGGTAACAATAAGGAAACGTAGTAGTAGTAGTAGTAGTAGTAGTAGTAGTAGTAGTAGTAGTAGTAGTAGTAGTAGTAGTTGTAGTTGTAGTAGTAGTAGTAGTAGTAGTAGTAAATAGTAGAAGTAGTAGTAGTAAGTAGTAGTTGTACTAGTAGTAAGTAGTAGTAGTAGTAGTAGTAGTAGTAGTAGTAACAGTAGTATATAACAGTAGCTGTAGTAGTAGTAGTAGTAGTAGTAGTAGTAGTAGTAGTAGTAGTAGTAGTAAATAGTAGAAGTAGTAGTAGTAAGTAGTAGTAGTAGTAGTAGTAGTAGCAGTAAGTAGTAGTAGTAGTAGAAGTAGTAGTAGTAGTAATAGTAGCAGTAGCCGTAATAGTAGTAGTAGCAGTAGCAGTAGTAGTAATAGTAGTAAGTATTAAGTAGTAGTAGTAGTAATAGAAAATAGTAGTAGTAGTAGAAGTAGTAATAGTAGTAAGTAGTAGTAATAGTAGTAGTAGTAGTAGTAGTAGTAGTAGTAGTAGTAGTAGTAGTAGTAGTAGTAGTAGTAGTAGCAGCAGTAGTAGTAACAGTAGTATATAGCAGTAGCAGCAGTAGTAGTAGTAGCAGCAGTAGAAGTAACAGTAGTGTATAGCAGTAGCAGCAGTAGTTGTAGTACCTGTAGTACCATAAGAAGATATAAATTACAACAACAAAATTGAACTCCATATGCATATTACAGCTGTCCAGGCAAACAGCCTTTGCCCTTTTGATCAAGAACAGGAATTAGAAAGGAACTCTCCACATTCACTTTGTTTTTTTATTTCGCTAAGGGTTAATATATTTAATTTTGTCTAGATATGTTTAGACTAAATATAAATAACTGTGTTCGATAATATGGTAAACATTAATTTAGTCAACCAATTTCTTCTATTTCCAGGAATACCAGCGAAATATTACTCCATATATGAGCTTAAACCTTGACTCTTCGGGTCCATCTTCCGTTACAAAAGAGGTAATCTTCAAGACAATGACATCATAGTTCGTTATTTCGTTTAATTATCACTTTTTGATTATTTTTATTGTCTTTTCTGTTAACTATTTGTATCATTTGTAAATCTCCATATTTTTATCACTTTAAGCCAAGGATTTTAGATACAAGAGCACTTCCTTTAGCACATGCTATACAATCCGATGCGCAATTTACATAACTGACTATTTACGCAATCTGAAACGACACGAACATTTATTTTTTGTTCATGTTTCCATATTAACACAAGCTAGACAATGCAGCAGTTGGCACTTGGTTCCTCACCTGGTAGAGAGATAGTCTAATCTGATTTCTCGATAATGTCAGGCAAAAAGCAGCAAGGAATGCTGTTGCAGAGGAGGTAAATTTCTATGACGCTATGCATATTCATGAAATGTCAGAAAAAAATGACATAAAGTCCCATAAAATCAAGATTTATGACACTAACGTTAACGTAAAACTATTTTCAAGTAACACAATATGGCATAATTTATCAACACGATTTCATAAAATTCGGCTTTAAAATCGTCTTTGTATACTGTATATATTGCTCACACTAGGCATGGGTCTTGCTGTGATGCACTGTGACAGCCTAGTTAACGTTTCGTGCCGTTGTTTTTTTGATAGCTCTACTCCATTTAGACAATATGTTAATGTTGCACCTGTTTAACATTTTTACTTTTAAAGTCTTTTACTTTGTTTTGTAAATATATATGAACATATTTTGAAAGTGTAATATAAAAGGTTTTTGTTGAATATAACCTTTCGATTGGTTTATGCACATTGTTCTATTTTTTTCAGTTTATATGTTATTAATTATTGACAACGAGTTATTGTGTTCTGAATCATAATTTTTTGTAGACACGACCATACATGATGATGTCAGTAATCATCCCCAAATAACACGCTGTATTTTTTCTGTGAACGGGAATAAAGCTTGTGTGTAAAGGAAAGAAACTCCTAAACTGTACAATATTTCCATTTTATAATACAGATCCCTGTTTGTTGATAGATACACGAATTGCATCATCAATATTATACTAATATAAGTCTAATATAAGTTTTATATTGTTGCTACATGCCCTTCCGGTAGATATACAATAACAACACAAAAATGAAATTTACGCCCATTATTAAAAAGGACAAATATCATTGATGCTTCCATATCTTTAGCATGCTCCGTGACATTATTTAAGGGTTTAAATGATAATTTATTTTCTTTTTTAGTTAAGTGAGCTGCTGTAAGTATGTGTTTGGGGGATTGATTCGTAAATAGGTTATGTTCGCGTTGAACGACCCAGTTTAGAATAATATCTGTCATAACCAAATTGAAGAAAACACCATCATGTCTACAGCAGGGCTATTATCTCTGGTTTACTATCGTACCAGGATGCTAAAAGCTTCAGTTATTTTCCATTAGCATGTAATATTATCGACGGTGCTCTCCGGTGTTGTGTAAATCAAACACTTAAAACGTGTAAACGCTTATTGTTCGAGTATAAGGATAAACCCTCAGACAACTCGACTTTTATAAACAGCGATACACGAATGATCCTTTAATAAAAAAACGTATAATTATACTGGTAAAATAGAAACACTCTTGTACTAACAATCAAAACTTTATAGAAAATCTATTCGGTGTGATAATTTATGCGTTTGAATATGATGACGCGTTGAAGGCTGGTCTCTACGATATATCATTTGATAAATTCATGTCGCAATATGCTAATTTTTCATACGCTATATGTGCTAACTGAATAAAAAGTACACAAACTTTTAAAACTAATATTTTGTAGGTGTAAACTGTTCAAAATGGCGACTGTTGATAAATATTAACCAAGATAGAATTGAATATAATTACTTTTATTTACACTGTTTGTTGAGAGAAAACCCATCAGGTTGGAGTGCTCCACAAACCAGGTTTAAGCACCCCAGTCGGTCCTTTTGCCGACTGACCGTTCCAAGGCGGAAACTGCTGGTTTTCCTTTCTTGTGTGTTATGTCTCGTCTCTATGTTTTTGCCACTTTTACATTTATCCTGTTTGTCTTTGTCTAGAGGTTGTTTAAATTTAAATATCTGTAGTAATTCTTATAGGACCTTTCTTATTTACCTATTGATGTATTACAATTATATCTTCAGAGACGGAAAGTGCCTCTAGTAACCATGTTCTGAATTTTTACTTTCGTAAAGACTATTGAGAAGCCAAGATTAAATACAGATGACTAAAAATCCTTAATTGTTCGGTACAGGAATTGAACGGTATAATCAACAATTTAAATGATTTTTCTACCCATATTCTTTTCGTTTTGTATTTTATTTAAGTAATAGAAAGATTTATTAAACTTTTTTGTACTTAACTGATGATTAAGATTTTTGTCTTTTGTTTCATGACTTTATGTCATGTCTTTTTGTAACTTTCATGTCGCGTGGGTTGTTCATCAAGCTGACATGCGGTTCTAGGATAATTCTTTCAAGAAACATGTCTGGATCATGCTCCACCAATTATTAGCTTTTATGACTCTCACAGTGTTTGTGCGATGAAGTAAAAAAACAACAATAGCAAATAATTAGTGAACATATACCGATTTGCCGTGGCTATTTTAGTTAATTTTTTATGTGCTCGGTACTTTAAATTATTTTTTTCAATATTCTGCAGAGGTCTAGCAAGAAGTTTTCTCACCAACAGATAACAAACGAAATGGTGCTTTTAAATTGTAAACATATTCTTTTTGTATACATTATAAATAAATGTTTTTTTCTTGTGACATATCAATATAGGTCAATTCATGATGGTATGTGTTACTTTACAAGTAACTGGTGTGTGACTGCTTCACCTGAGATCCGGGCATAAAAACACTGTGGGGTTGATTCTGATACATTTATTGTATAGATCCCTGTCATTGCAAGTTTGCTTGCGGATTGTTGATATTACAATAACATGCATCCTGGCATTTAGGCCGTCCGCGATGGCGTGGTGTAGAGTTATTGTACATTTGTAAAACCTTAAGGGACTTATACAGTTTTCGCTTTGTAGGAGGTTAAATGGTAAACGAAGTATATTTTGTAAGTTATATTCGTTAGTTATAAATCAGAATAAAGTATACGGTGATTTTATTCTTGACTCAGTTTAAACATAAGCGTTTTGCAATATTTGGCATATCACTTTAATTTCTATTGGTGTTATTGGACGAAAATTGCTAAAGATCTGCACCAGCTAATTGTATCCAACATTTGCAAAGTTTCAACAATGTGCAATAAATCATTGTCGCAAATAATTACTTGGCCACCGTTTCGACTTAGATGTGAAACCGAGATGCCGTGTCGTGTAAAAGTATCCTTAAGTTATGTCATGTAGAGGAAATACGCAAGAGACTCAAAAAAGAAGTTTGTCACAAACATTCATCGTGATAAAACATGACAGATCGCCTTACATATACGTATATCAAGAATTTAATGTCAATACATTTGTTAAAGGTGGTGTCTGACAGTTTGTCTATATCATAAGCATGTATTATTCCCTCTGTTTTGGAGTAATTTGCGTAAAAAATTGCACAATCTCATACTTTAGTCTAAGTAAAGATTTTGGACAATACCTTAATTGTTAGACTGTACATATCGTAAAATAAAATGCTCTAAATGTTAATTCTGTCCAAATTTTCAAATAAGTTGTACGGAGATTTCCGCTTATAATTGATATAAATATCCGAATGATATAACGGGATATCAAAAGTAAGCGGTCACGTGGGTTTCTTCGTTTAAAAATGGCTACATGTAACTGTGTAATATGCTTCAGAAAGGACGTACATATTTGTATAACGAGTAGGGACATACATATTAAACTGCTTTTTAGCATCAGGTGCCCATGGTTATCAAACAGATTAGACAAAGTCCCACTCACCATTTAATGGAGAGGGAATTGTTGTTAGCAATTATTTTATCATTGTGCTTAATTTGAAAATTTATATATATCAAATCTATACGGTACTGATTGCAAGTTAGGAATTTTAAGAAATTTTGCCCAATAATAGTCTCTTCAAAACCATCATCCTGCTTTTAAGCAACCACGTGTACTGATTATCGCTTACTTAAATACTTAAATAATTATTTAAAACGGTCTTACAAGCAAAAATATATGTGTTGTCAGTTAACAAATTAACACAATAAAAAAAACAAGTCTTTTTTACCTATAATTCACACCCTCTCCTTTAATTAGAAATATGTTCATACATGTTTAATTAATATTTCTACAGAAAGAGTGTATTATTATCTCCTGCTATTATAACATTAAATAAAACCAAGCTTATTGAAATTTATCTGCTTTGTAAAAATCCCATGAAATTCAGAGAGGAAGTATGTATCACTTGTTGAATCCTAGTTTTAGGCAATGCTTCATTTTCTCAATCGCAGGTAGAGAGTCTAATGGTTGTAAAAGACAGTTATTGTTCTTATTCCATATATTCTAAATAGCGGCTGTGTTTCGTAACTTTGATAGGTCGCAATTCCTCTTTATAATCTATGTTTATAACCAAAATGTTAAATTTCAAGTCTTTTCTATCAAAGAATGATTTTCCGGACACAACTGGTATAATCCAAATCATGCAGAGATGTCTTACTTATAAAATATGAACTTTTGTTCATTTCCGGCATTTTAAGGGTAAACAATATTTCATTGTTCGAAATAACAGGTTCAACATAACAGCATTACATTACATTGAAGTTGTGACTCAAATGAAGACAAAATTAAGAGAAAACCATTTCACGTTATAATATGAACTGTCTTTAAAGAAAATTCTGATATAATTTCCGTCAAATGCAGAAAAGCTGGAAGACAAAGTTAAGTATGAAAAAGGAAAGAGGACACGATATGCAACACAGAAAACAGTACCTGACTAGAGCTCTAATAAAGTTACATTTTATCTCAATCAGGCATTCTCTTTGAAATGAAATGATAAATTCATAAAAAAGGTCAAATGCTATTTACCGTCGCATTTTCTATGTCATACAAATTTATCTGATATTCGAGGTAAAACTCCACATAAAAGGACGGATTCTGATATAATTTGGTCCCAGTAAACAAATACGCATAACTCATTTTGTATCTGATACGATAGAAATGTTTGATCCACTGTTTCCATAACAACATAAAAGGAAAGCGAAAGATAAGAACTACTTTACGATATGAAATATGGCTAAATTAGGTTACAGTTGATAAAGTATTCGTTATTTCTCAAATTGCCTTTCATGTCACCAACGAAATCACAAGGCAGCATGAAAAGAATACAAATAAATCCACATCTAAGTAACAAATATTAGCCAACGTCGGAATCGATTTCGGTAAATGAAAAAGATACTAATCCTTTATTTTTTATTTCACCAGCATAGATTCGACCTGTTACTCATAAAACCTGAATCAACATCTATTTTCTTATGTAAAGAAAAATAAAAGAACATCCACATAAACAATATAATAAATTTAAAAGAGCGGTAATACATCAACATCAATTTTAAAATCACCGGATTTGAAAAACATACAAAATGGAAATCCTTAACCATGTTTTGCTTTGATTTCCCAATTTGGAGGGAAACTGTTGAATGCTTTAACCAATACACCGTACCCAAGTCAACTGTGCTTATGCATGTACATGTAACTTCAAGTTTCTGTTACAATGTAATATGAATTCCCTCTGAAGATAGGGTAAAACACACATTTGTTTCGTACATTTCGTGGTGTCAGGAAACATATTACTCATCTGCTTTCAATTGAACATGGCATTAATATCATATTACCTGAGTGTTATGGCTTTCTATTATTTATTTTGGAGACACAATATTATTCTAGTCCGTGGCATTATTACAGTGAATACATGGTGTTATCTTGAGAGCATGTTGGAAAAATGGTAATTACAATCTCATTTTGTTAGCAAAATATATGTATCTCGAAACGTTTCTTTTTTATATATTTTGATTTGGTTTTCATTAAAGTAATAAACTTTTGTTTAGTAGGCCAGGTGTAGTAGTTGTGAAAATTTAGGACATATAAGCAAAAAGTGATATTCTGTTTCTATTTGATTTTAGATTACAGTTTCCGCACAGTCTTTCATTTATATTTTTATTATTATGTCTGCCTTTTTCTATTTCAAGTTGATGTGATGAAACTCTAAACTGCGTAATTGCTACTCTATACTTGTGGTCAGTAATTTCATCTAGATAACTTTCGAAATTAAGTGCTTTTTTTAAATAAACTGTATGTGTGTAATCGGGTTGAGTTATTTATTGCAGCTATCCAATTTTGTGTTTTTATGTCCCTTTACCTTTGTTTTATCAAGTTATAATATATATTTATATTCTGTTGATTTTCCCAAATGTGTGCGAGATCTAGTGTTTCTTGTTCTTTTTTTATTTGATATGCCCAATTGTTTCCATTATATGAAAATGGTACTTTCATGGTACAGACTGGCAACAATTTAGTCAGATGAAAATAAACAATATATGGTTTATATCATATTAATTTATCTTTCCAGTCTTTTCCTATTAATGATACTGTGCAGTTCATTATTAATTTACCAAAATTTAAAATGTCATGCAGATTTAATTTTGATTTTCCCGTTTAATGAGAATTCCTATGGTAAATATATTTGGAATCGGGTTATGTAAGTGGGATACATAGGTTCAATAAAACCCTGTAGACTCATATAGATTTGTTAAAAAACAGGAATAATTAAGGTTGTAGACCGACTGAAGGAAGGTTGTTTTTTTTTTGACACAGTAATGTTTCCTTGTCGAATTGATAATAAGCGTATCTGTATGAACTATTTATTTATCAAGGGTTGAACCTCTCGTAAACAGTTACCATACAATTGCCATCTGATTAACAGTAATATGTAGTAAGCAAGTTTATACTGAATCTGAAGCAATGTTGGCTTAGACATTAATACTTTCATGGAGATTAATCCAAAGTCATCGTCTAAATTTGGTGCATTTCTATAAACATATGGCTATAAAATGTTACCGACACTAATTTTGCTATATGCTGCCTTATGTTTTTCTTCATGTTTGTTTTCTTAACTCACTATTATTTGTGGTCTTTTTCGTAGATCTACGTGAATTAAAAAACAGATGCATTTTTTCATGACCTAAATACATCTTACATACAGGACAAAACTGATGCTAATTCTAAGCACATAATCTGCGTTATATATATATATATATATGTATATGTATATTAGGGATGTTAACGAATATTCGAATATTCGAATATTCGAATATCTTTAAATTGTTAAGGTTATTGCACGAAGTACAACACCCAAGTTTAAGGTAAGGTAATTAATCATGTATATATTATACGGGACTTTGCAGGTCATCTTAACATTGATGGGTTACTGTATAGTTTTTTTGTAAGAGTTTCAATGTTAATACTACTACTACTACTAATAATAATAATGATAATAATAATAATTGTTAAGTAACAATGACATTGTTTACGCATTTACTGGCATTATTCATTGTCAGTATTTTCTTGCAAATAACCGCTGACCGAGTAAAGAAACACACCGTCTGGTCCTTCACTATAAACAGGATAATGGCGGATTGATAATATTGACGTTTGTATTTAAAAAAGAAGAAATCGTCGTTCAAACATAAAATGCTATGCTAAAATCATAAATCTACCGCCACCTCTGCAATATGTAAGGCTATTATATATTATATAAGGCATATATATATTCGGTTAATGCAAATCGTATATCAGAAAAAATACTATATGTATACAAATGTATTTAAACAGACTTAATACAATTCTCTTACAAAGCCCATCATTTCGGACGTGGCATAATTAAAATTAATATTTTTAAAATATGTATATTTATAACTGATATTTATCTTATGAATGGTTTCCTATAAATTGACAAGACAAAACATCCTCCATTCATTTACAAGACATGAACGCATTTATCACAGTGTAGTTACATCTACTTCAGACTCCTTTATCAAGATGATTAACTCAAACTCAAAAAACATTCTCCAGATGTTGTGGGTTTTTTTTTCATTGGATGTTTAATACAGGTTAAAGGTTGCATAAAATAAGTAGATTTAAAATGCAGGTTATTAAGTTGGTTATATATCTTATTCATTTGTCATGACAGTATTATGAAACGCATTGAATGAAATTATGATAGCTGTTTGAGATCCTGTGTTAGTTTCATTTGTTCTTGAGAAACAGTAATAAAGACATTTACGTATTCCTTTCTTTTGTTTGTTTATTGGGATATCGTCACATCAACGGTAGTTCAGTTATCTGGAGACGTTGTTCACTTGAAGCAGATATAGTGCTGTCTTTACTGTGTATAGCATGCCGTGAACACCTGGCATGACACCACACCCAGTCACATCCTGACACCTGTTAAACCAGTGGAACTATCCATATATTTGCTTGAGCGTTAGCAAGAAAGCTATACCACTACCACTTTTACTACTCTGGGATGTCGCTGCCCGGGTTCAAACTCGGGATCTCCCGTACCTGGAGCCGACGCTCTACCGATTGCGCCTCCAAATCCGGTCATTTCTCTTACCATAAGTTGGACAAAACATATGCCTTCAGTTTTAAGAAGTCGTATCAGATTTGTATCATTTCATAATATTATTCGGAAATGCATATGTTTCATAAATGGAACCCTAATCACAGATCGCAAAGATTGAACCGTTGTAATATCCCACATGTTGTAATCAGCATCTTAACCCATGGACTAATTTTGTTGTGGAAATTGTTTTCTCATACGTGTTCAGACGTACGCCGTTAATATGGTAGAATAACACGAACATGACCATAACATATCAAAAACTATCTGAATCCAATTTATGATGCGGATACATAAGCATTTGATTTTGTTATCCTATTGGAATAAATTCTAATGTCATATTCTAGCCAACTGTTATATTGTTTTAACAGCAGTTTTGTCGTATAAAATTCTATTCATATATGTGACAAGTTATATTCATTAAGCTATACTCGGCAATACGCTACAGCATGTAAATATACGTATCAGCATCGTCATCGACAAATTACTGCAAAATGGTAGTTTCCAGATGGCTACTGTAGTCGTAATATTGTTTTTCCATCACTGGGAGTGTTATCTATATTAATATTCCTACATGAAGTGCTATACCTGAGTGTTATGGCGTTTCTATTATTTGTTTTGGCGATACACCCGTATTATTGTAGTGGCGGTATTATTACAGCATTTTGAGTACTCAGCATGCTGTAATAAATGGGTATTAAGCCCATCTGTCTGTGCAATTTAAATCTGCAAAGAATATATTTTATCCCACCATCTAGGTAAATATCTGTTGATATAACCCGTCTGATATAGATGAGCTTTATCAACCGATATTCGCACACCTGCTCTAAAACGGACTACCTTTTTTTTTGACGACACCACCAGGCATATGATTTAAATTGTTTAGGAATAGTAATGAAATTAATAAATTACGAATTTGTAGTCTGCGGCAATAAAAAAAAACTGTCAACATGGCAGATTATGTGAGTCCCTGTAGTTATTTGGTGTGAATTGAAAGAATTTGATGAAGAATGGTGTGCAAACCTGTCTGTTTTAAAGATGAGCTACGAAGATTTCGAGGCAAAATTTGGCTTTAATCCCAACATTTCTGAGAAGGAAATTGATCTTGAATCTGTGACTTTCTTAGAAAGCAGCAATCAGCTGCCTAATCTGAGGATAGACCCTGATGATCAAACGTCATTACATGATGAACATTCAAATGGTTTAGATAAATCTCAATCTTTAGTTGCACCAAATACAGCTGACTGTACAGATCTGGACAAATGTGCTAGTAAATCACAGTTTCTAGACTTTGCAAGTCTCCCTGTCAATAATTCAACTATCTTCGCAATTATTCAATGTTCAGAATTTCAATGTCATCAACAATTAAAATCGATGCGCAAACTGTTTGTTACAATGATGTGTTTGTACAACACACACATAGAATGTAATTCGGGTTTTTTCATGCCATGTGCATAGCAAATTTAATGTTACACGGCATTACACACTGTATGTATAACGTTACACGAGGGTGTGATTCTTGTTGCTGTTATTTTTCAACTTTATTTTTTAATTATCGTCATAAATAAAATTACACTTTATGTATGGTGCAAATAACATAAAGTAAATAAATGTTTATTTTGTCTTATTTTTTAATTGTAATATAGAACTATTTCTTATTCTTGTAGCAGAATGACTCTATACACGCGCATGGATTTCGTGTATTGCGTTGGAATGCCAGATCATGTATTGGAAGAGCAGTAGCGGTAAATTTTAATGTTTCCCTTTTTAATTCTGATTTTCTTTTCCTCGCATGATAACCTGGTATTCTCTATATCATACATGTGTGGATTATCACTTATATAAACATTTCAAACTACTTTATTAGCAAAAGTGCTGTCAATCAACAAACTGACATAATGAACACAACCGCATTTCTTATAAACACCTATAAATCATACCCCCTCCTCATAAAATTTGAATTAGTATCAATATGATTCCTTTCATTTGTCTACGGATAGAGTCTTTCATTAACTTCTGATATAAGAACATTCAGTAAATCAAGCCTTAATGAAATTTGAATGCTCTGTGGAAAACCGATTGAAATTCAAAAAGGACATGTTGCACCTATCCATCAGACGTTTGATATAAATAAATAAATAAATAAATAAATAAATAAATAAATAAATAAATAAATAAATAAATAAATAAATAAATAAATAAATAAATAAATAAATAAATAAAACCAACTTCTTTTTAGTACGATTCTTGTTGAATCATAGTGTGAGGCAGTGTTTCCTTTTCTCAATCGCAGATAGAGATTCAAATGGTTCCTAAGGCACTAATTGTTCTTGTGCCATTTATTACAAACATGTGCTATGTTTCGTCACTTTGATTGGTCCCAATTCCGCGTTAAAATCTATGGTTATAACAAAACGTCCAATTTCAAATCCTTTCTATCAAAACGTGATTTCTCAGATATCAATGATACCAACTGAATTATACGAAGGTGCCTTAGCGATATAAGATCCGATATACTTGAATTCATTGTCATTATTTAAAGAATAAACAATTCTTCATTATTCGGAATAACAGTTCACTACACATACAAATGAAAGTCAAAATAAAAAATAATCGATTTCACGCTATATATAAAGTATCTTTAAAGATAAGTCTGAAATAAATTCCGTCAAATGCAGGAAAGCTAAAAGACAAAGTTAAGTATGAAAAGAAAGCACGACATGCAACATGAACTCAAACAGTATCTGACTAGTTGTATTTGTTCATATTAAATTGACCAAATAGCAGCCGGATTTTTTACAGCTGTAATACCTAATTCCTTAGAAATGAACAAAATGTGTGTATCACATATATTAAACTTATTATCCGTAACAATTTCTATTTGAGAAAAAGGAAATATTACAGATAAGATGATCACAACCATTTATATTACCCCAAAAAGCTGACACCATATTTCATCTTTCGGTATTTGTTTAATTTTTGACAACATTACAGTCACAAAATTATGGTCATTGTTAATTATTGTGACGATTTCTGTCCATAAAAATCTCAAACAAATAGCTGGGTTTAACCATCGGAGACTCCTAAATTAGCTGGACTTCCCAAATGAAGTCCATCTGCCTCATTGGGACTCGAACCTAAGCCCTGATAGACTGATAACTTTAAAGGGAGTTACGCCTCCGCAAATCTATCATTTGGTCATCACGGACGCCCAGGAAGTGGTAGCAAATTATAGCTATCCAAGTCTCGATTTATTCCAACAAGGTGCATATGACCAGTTATTGTTTATATTGTTAATAGGTGTATATGTATAGATATGACAAGTGTATTTAACATAAGAAGCAAGCGTTGTATTGCAAGTTCTATGTATGCCAAAATGTGGTAAAACTGCCATTTCTGTAAGTTTTAAATCTTATTATTTCTTATCTTCAAGGTTCCTCATTAAAGGAAGTTTGGATACAAGATCACTTCCTACAAAACAGGCTAATTAAAGCTGACGCGCAAATGAGCCGTGTTATAAAATTTACTATTTAACGCTATCTGAAACGACATGACCATTTGCTTTTTTGTCCTTGTTTCTTTATTTATACAAACTAAAAAATGCTACTCTTGGCTCTTGGTCCATTGCTTGATAGACAGATTGTCGGATCTCATTTCTTGATAACGTCAGGCAAAAACTCAGCCAGAAATGCTGGTGCAAGTAAGCTAAAACTTAAAGACGCTAAATAATTTTCATGAAAATAAATAAAAAAGTCAACATAGAAAGCAGTATTTATGACACACGTAAACATTCTCAAGTAACCCAGATTGTTCTAATTTATCAACACGACTTCTTAAAATTTTGTTGTAAAAGCTCCCTTGTATACTGCATTATATTGTTCAGACACACCGTGTGTCTTGCTGCGATGCGTTGCAAATGCCCAGTAAATGTTTAGCGCCGTTGTTTTTATATCGCTGCACCTTTTAGTCTTATGACAATGAGTTAAATTTGCACCTATTTCAAAACCTTTTCATTCATCTCGTGACCCATACACACACACACACATATATATCTTTTCTTTATGTGTGCTATCAATAATTTTAAATTAAATCTGGTTGAAATATCAAGAAGGAAAGTCGTGTATTTGGATACACTAATAGATAAATGTTATTACTGTAGTCTATTTAAGGCTAATATGCAAATTTATGGTAAAACTGCGGGAAAAAGGTTTTCACATATTATTTGTGGCAAAAGTATTTTAAACGTCTTTTGCTAAGCTAAATTTACATAATAGTTTTCTAAAACAACAACACGACTGATTTTGTTCAGATTACAAAATCTTTTTTGTAAACAAATACGCATATACTGGTTTTATTAACGAGACATGAATGAAGACAATATTTCTTCTTTGCGCAGGTGCAACTTGCTTCTATGTATAGGAAATAAACTTATTCAGTGTTAAATATCTCAATGTTGCAACATGCCAATACTTTAGATACATTACATAAAACGCAAATGAGTAAAAAAGAGAGCAATAGCAGTGATGCTTCTTTTCTTTTACAATGTTTTTTTTTATATCATGCAAGGCCCATATTGCCAACTGACCGTTCCAAAGCGGTAACTGTCGGATAAGCTTTTTTCGTTAAATAACTCATGACAAATGTGTTTTTACTTTTCACTTGGACTGCATAAGAAATACCTTTGTCCTGTACCTTTTCAGAGCTTGGTTTGTGTTGCAATTGTTACGACCTGTGTCGCTATTTAAGATATATTTATAAAATGGCACGTTTACTAAACAACGAAATAGTGTAACAGAAAGAACAAGCAAGCAACAAAATAGTACAATAATATTTTATTCAAAAAACAACAATTAAATCTATGGCGTAACAAAGCAATAACAAATATATCAGACAAAATTTGAGAATGCAAAATAAATGTAAGCTTACAGTTTGTCCCTTTTGGAGGTGTCCCTTTAATAGTCCAATTAATAATCTAACGTCGAACAATCCTAAAGAGTTTTCGGTAGAATGTTCTCGTAGATACGCACAGTTGAAATTATCCAATGGTAGAACACTACACGAATGCAATGAAGATAATTCCTTATCTAACACTTTAATATTTATATCACTGTAGAACATGATAAGTCCTCGTAAGTACCAACACAGACAGGCTTAATATAGAAGCTGGAAGTATTTCCAAACTATACGTCTAAAATTAAACTTAAATCGGCTAACAAGCCCTTATATAGACCCAAAGAAATTCTTAAAACGCAGAAGTCTCCAGACCATTCTCGAAACCCAGTTAAAAATAAACAAATGAATTTTCTAGCATGATCCTTTTTTATTCTAGCTGTTACGCGAATGCTACGTCATGCGAAATACGTCATTATTACTACAACGCTAAACAACCCCTTAACCTGACTAGCGTAACCTTACACGTTTGTGCACTACTGTACACAACACAATGCTCAGAGGATTTTGTAATATATTCTTATTCAAATTATGATATACTTTGTCTTTAGTTTCATGAGCTGATGTAATATTTTTGAACGAGTTATTTATTTGTAAATAATGTATGTGCGACCCAGTTTAGAATAACATCTGTCATAAGAGAATATAAGGAAAATACCAGCAAGTCTATAAGTGGGTTATTATCTCTGGTTTAACTATCGTTCCAGGATGCTAAAATCTCCAGTTATTATCCAGTAACACGTAACATAATTGAAGAGGCTTTCTGGCGTTGTGAAAACCAAACGATCAAAACGGATAAACGCTCATTGTTCGATTATAAGGTTACACTTACAGACAATCCGACTTTATACAAACAAACATTGCTCAGTGATACGTAAATGATCTTTCGCCAAAAAACTTTGTACATGGATACTGGTAAAATAAAGAGCGGGGTTAGTCTTCGCAATCTATACTTTATTAAAAATGTAGTCGAGAAGATACTTAATGCGTTTGCGTATTACTACGTGTTGCAGGTTGGACGCAGCGATGTGCAATTTGCCGCATGTTCATGTCGTAATGTAGGAACTATATGTAACTGTTCATACGTTACAGATATAAACTGCAAGAAGAAGTGCATAATCGTCTTGATAATACTGACATTTTTGTAGGTATGAAAATAATCGCTAAATTACTTTTAACGGCAGAAACTTGAGCGAGTTAACATCGCTTTTAAGGTATCAATTTATTAGGCAAAATACTTATGCCGTTAACAGGATAATTATAGCTTGCTTATGAGCTCAACTAGCTTGCACAGATGTTATTTATGTACAACGAAAGAGGATAAGTAGTTACTTTAAAGTCTTGAAACTAAACAACTTAACTGCAACCTGGAATATTTGACCTATTTGTTGTGCTTGTTAACGATATACAATTAAGACATCTTTTGGTGATTTATCAAGTAATTTATTATCGATTTGCTTTATTACAATTATACTTCAGAAACGGATAAAGTTCTTCATAGCCATGGTCTGCTTTTATGTCTTTTAGAAACAACTATTGAGAAGCCGTGATGAGAATATTGTATTTTTACACTCTTTAGCATGCATTTAATCAAAGCCGAATTATGAGGTACAGGAGTTATATGGTATAATCCTCAATTTGTTTAATTAAACGGTTTCAATATTTTGAAAATGAAAATTTTATCAAATTATACATACTTTTCAATTCATATTTTATCGAAGTCTTGGTACAATTAAACAAGGCTAATTTGTACTCAGCTGCTATTTTTGTTTTGTTATTGTTACTGGTGCGGTTGGTGTCGCCGACTTATAACTCGTCAGTCCCTCAGTATGTGGCCTCATATCCCAGTCGGAGCGACAACTTTCATGTAGGTTGGTCTTTCAGCTGATATGCGGTTCTTGGAAAGTTCTATCCTAGCAGATACACGGGGCCATCTTCCACCTATTATTATCTGGACGTCGCTTATATGACAATGCATGTGCTAGTGCGATGTGGACAAAATAGCAACACTCAAACAATAATGATACAGATTTACGGTGGCTATATAAGGCCAGCTTAATTGTGCTCGGAACATTCCTTATGTAATCAGATTTACAATATTCTGATAAGGTAAGCGTAGGATTATTCTAACTAACAGTCATTAAACGAATCCTTTTAGTTTTAAAATATCCTTGCCATATACAGCATTTATTAGCTCTCTTTCTAACGACATACAATGTATGTCGATACATGACGGTTTGTGCTATGTATACTCGGACCTTGCGAGTGTGTGACTGGTACACACGCCACAAGTCATCATAAGCGTAACACCTTTCTGTTTGATATTCAGTAGTTCCTTGTAGTACTATTGTTTGTCTTGGCACTGCAGGCTTGTTTGCGGATTGTCGGAATTACATGTAATGACAGACACTTGTGATTACGGTCGTTCTGCATGGCACATTACTTGTACTGCAGTTTCGTGCAGTGTAATGAGCAGTGAAACATCTAGATACTTTATGCACTATTCGCATTTCGGATAAGGCTTATTTGTCCATGAATATTGTAAATCTCTGTTGTATTTGTAACTGTATGTGAAATAATCAGTGAACATGTTAGAAGTGAATTTATTCTTAAATCAGCATTTACTTATCATAAAAGGTTATCTTGTTTTTACCGGACATTTTGGCAGAGACATACATGTACAAAGTGCACTTAATACGCGTAACATTTATGTTATTAATCGCAACCAACCATTGCCATCTGAGATTATATTATACTACAAACGGAGACAAACAGATCTGCAAGCAACTGGTTTAGATTTCTGTCCTGCATTTGCCGGGTTTCAACAATGTTCAATAAATCATCGTCGGTACTAATTACTTGGCTGCCGTTTCGTCTTATGAGCAGCAGAATTGTCGTTAAGCTCTGTCATATAGAAGATTCAAATTAGAAGTTTGTCAGAAGCAGCCCTCGTTATAATACATGACAGACCGTCTAATTTTGACGGATGAGGTTTGATTCGTTTTAAGATCTGACCTAAAACTAGTTCACTTGTAGAGTAATACTTTTTGATATTTTAATAAGCATGCAAACATTTGTCTCTTTATCTTAATTTGAATCTCCTTATTTTTCAGTCATCAATCAAACCAAAAAGTTATTCTATATTGACACGCCATTCTTTTCCTATTTTTGAAACACATGTTAAGCATAGCTATGCTGCAATAGTCAGTTTAGATACCCAGCAGCCCAAAAAAAACAAACTGCAATGACGATAAACATACGTAAAAAAGTTACAAAGGATTATTATGATAACGACATTCGATGTTGGTGATCGTGGTGATGATGATTAGTAAGATGATGATAGCGCTGGCGATTGCAATGGTTACATATTTACTGGTAAGTGAAAGACGATGATAATTATAAATCTTTAAACCAGAATCGCTATGATATTAAACATCCTTCTAAAAATGTAAGTTGACAAACGCTTGACATCATTGCACAGTGAAATGATCACATATATTCTTGTCCTGAATTGGTTAAACTTGGCATGTAAATGGTAGTTATAGTAACACTTATAGTTAAAATATAAACTAACAATACGTTATACATAAAGGTTTTCCCAACCATATATGTAATCTGAGGAGAAGACCGCCCCACTTTAAATATAAGGAGACATTTTGTCATTGTTGTCTCCAACGCAAGCGCACACTGTATGATGTGATTTCTTGTCTTTTAATCAGAAACAAAAGCAGTACAAGATCGAAAAGGCAATGAAAATGAAGATGGTTGCTTTGTTAATATGTCAATACAATTCAAAGAAAGATGACAGCTTTGATTGCTATTTAAATAGCGGACAACCACTGTAAGGTAAAATGGCAGCTGTTTGATATGTATGACAGAATATGAAATAAAACTCGTCACTTCCGTTTTGTTTTGTAAAGTTCAATGTATATTTATTCTTAATTAATTGCGCATTAACTTCCTGTCTGGTGTGCTTTGATTTGATTATTACTTCCATTAATAAGTACTTTATAATGTTAAAATATGTTGAGGTTTTTATTACCTCTATCTTTATCTACATGGCATGATTTTTTTTAACATTTTAGATATAAAACCTTTAGATACGCTAATCAGTGCTCGAAATTCAACATTATTGTCCACAACTGACACTCTTTCATATTTTAATCCTTCACATAGAAAAGTATAGTTGAAAATAATACGATTATATCCGTAAATATATACAGCAACTTGTAGAAAAAACGTGTATCTATATATGAATTGAAATATTCATTTGATTGTAGAATACATTAGTTATACTTTTTTAAACTGCATGATTTTTCCAAATCGAAACACAAGCAAAGCAGAAAATCAACACTTTTTAATTTTTTTGTCCTTTCCTAAAAGTTTATCTTAAATTCATTGAAATTTCAATTTATAAATATCTTGTAATATTGCTCCTTGTTTAGTTTGCTTTTTTAAGAAATTACAATGTATAATTTTTTGTACATCTTTACATAAATAAGTCAACCCAAATATGTAAAACTTTCTAAGGATAAGTCGCCATTTCTTATATTTTAGACGTGTTCTTAATTTTAGTGTGTTTCTTTGTTATCTTTGATTAAACTCAAGTCCCATTGAGCTTATTTCGTGAGATTTAAAGACTTGGTATTACTCATTTCCAAGTTAATAAAACATGTCAGAATATTTTATCAAACAATCTATGTTTTATCAGCATAAATGTTCTAACACCGTTTCATCGTGTTAACCTTCTTTTACATGATGGGATGCAAAGATATGTTACCAGGATTTCCTTCTGATAAAGGCAAAACAGAGATTAACAATTCATTATCCTTTAAGTTGTGCTTATCACTTAAACAGGTAATTAGAGAATACACAAATAACAAGCAGCTGCTTCGTTTCAAAGAGATCGTGTATTTCCTAAGGAATTGCTACTTAACAGCGAGGAACGTAGTCGTCAAAGAGCGATTAACCATTGCCAGAAACAAGTAATACGACAGAGCTTTTTTAGCAGATTAACCACCATTGCACAGGGTGAGTATCATATTTCTGAGCTTTTTTCCAATGCCCAACCCCAATTATACCAAACTATATATACGAGACGATATATATAAGTTCTTTGTATATGTATGTTTGCTTTTATTTTCAATGCTATTTTATATTATTATAATTCACGTCGTAGCAAATAAAGGAATAAAACAGCTCTGTTAAGGCATATTCAGATATATGTTATCTACACTGATGAGAACATGTACATGTAATGTATGAACAAAAACCAAAAGACAATGTCTTACATGAAGACAACCTTAGTTATATGATAATAAATGTAGATAATGTGATAATAGATTCGCGCCTTATCTATTCATAAGAAACAACACGGGAAATAATTGACTGTTATCAATTAAAAGACAAAACATGCAGACACGATCTATTTCAGTACACCGTTTGCATCGTTTAAGGCGGGGACACACGATATTTCTTTACTTTACAAGTCTCTTCTCCCCGTCAGAAAATTGATCATGTATACAGCTTTAATCAATACTAATGACAATACAAACATTTTCTGCGAAAAAAGGAATCATTCCGTATACGATAGCCGTTTCTTTTTATCGCATTATTTCCACATTAAACTCGCTAATTACTTTAATAACTGGTTCGACATAGAAGTAAAACGAATTTGAACATGACTTAATATTTTGTGATTTAAACAAATTTACTAATACACACTTTATACCGTTTAGTTCTTTGGGCAGTGTCTTCGATTGTTTTAAATTAAAAAAATGTCCGAAAATTTGTCTGATGTACAGTTTTGGCCTAAATCAAAGATTACAACTAAATACTACTTAATACTATGGAAGGTGTATTTTTGACATAATAATCAAAATAATCAAGTGATTGATAATATTATCTGCTCGCCCAATTTATGAGAGACCCGTGTATAATCAATTTTCCCAAACATGGCGTGCTTCTTCTCGTACACACGATTGCGTTCACGGTAAATTATTTTAATGTCTATTTTCTGACAACCTAAAAGCAAACAACTAATGTTAATATTTTGTAATAATAAACAATATAAACAAAAAGACATTTTGTGAATATCTTATGGCAATGGATCTGCTTTGGATAAAAAACACATTTGTAAAAATAAATGGAACTTTAATAAGTGCTTTAGAATTAAGTATAATATATTTTTTCCAACATGCCGGATTAAATAGTTTGTCTCCGCTGCTACATATAACCTTTTATTCCCTTTAAATATATAGGGTATTACAGACTATTTTTTAATTTCATTTTTGAAAAGCACCTCGGTATGTGATTATATATATATATATATATATATACATATATATAATAAATCTGTGGATTTTTAAACGTAGAAAATGCTTTAAGGATTAATGCCAATTATATCAATTTGACCATAATTTAAATATTCAAAGGAGTTTAAAAAGAAGTGCGCAAAGAAGAAAAATAACAAATTGAGAAGAGTTTCAATATTAACCTTTATTGCCTAAAACGAATAATTTAGTCATTTAGTTTATAAATTAATTAGTAAAATGTATCGAAGCTATGAAAATATTTCCTCTCAAAACGCATATAAATTGCCATGCCTTTCTACAACATTTTACAGCCATGCACTCTTAGCTGATTCTACAATCACATGCAACGATCAGACGAAAATGACACAAACTCTTGTTGATGGAAATATTTTTGCTGGAATAAAGCCTTTTTATTTATGAGTCTATGTCGCCTAACGTCAGGAGTGTTCTCTCTCATTGAAGCTTTATAGCTTTGAGGGTAGTAAATTTCTGTCGTAGTTAATTATATTTCAGAGTTGAATATATTTAATGTGTTTATTATTCTTCATAAAAAAGATATTATGAAAACACATTGTAAAGTAACTTTGTTAAGACTAAAACAAAGGATTTTGGTGATGCATTAAGATTGTAACGTTCAAATTTCAAGCCAATTTATTTTCGTAAATGTTAGGCCAGATGTCATTTGAGACATTGTTCCAGAAACGTGGTCAGGAAAGATACTGACGGTGTTACGGTTAAATCTTTTGTTTGCATTAAGGAATTTTCTTCTGTGCATTGTTTTCTGAAAAGGTACATCTGTTTAACGTCAAATTAAAAGATCATATAAAATATGATAAAGCAGTAAGTATTTAAGGAAACGGTTTTTGTCTAACTCAATTTAAATTGAATCAATATGTTGAACCATCTACACACGTTTATCGTATCATATTCTGTTATCTAGACGATGTACCATTGACCGTAGTTCTATATACAAGTTAAAATCGTTTTATTATACGTATGACCAAACATGCATGCTTCATCAAAGAAGACCGTGTAAACATTCGGATGTATTTGAGCACGAAACTGATTTAATCAATTACATATATTTCAAAATAACCTGAGCAATGCAATTCTTTCTAGTAAAAATGGAATTAAATAACAACGAGGTATACTTGTAGAGTGGTGCCACACACCTTTAGTATTATAAGTATTATTTAATAAATTTGAAAAAAGTGCTTACATATTTGTTTTTATAAGGACATTGTCGGGACATTAAGTCTCCTGGTAGTTCAATTAATGTAACGTATGACCCGATACGGGGAACTTAACTTAAAAGAAATCCATGAAATGTTTTGCTCAAAACGATTTCTAAAAAGACAATTTGTTAAAATTATTCGTAATTGAGAACAGAATTCATGTACACACACAACCCAAATACACTTACCAATACACAGAGGAAAAGTATCAACTAAATGTTTAAATGTAACCAGGCAATCTATTTTCATTGAAAAAGATGAAAATAGCCTTTGATTTTAATTTCTCTAAACAAGAGAACATGTCCAACAAAATTGTTAAACTAACATACTCTAGACACGCTTTTACAAAGTAATTGTCTAGTCATGTGTTGATGAATCAATGTACAATGATAATGAAAAACAACTTTCACTTTGTCAAAGTGATGCCAAGTTGATGCAAGTTGGACCAACACACAGAATCAAATGTTGGAAAAACTGTCTCTACCAGCGTCGGTATATATTACCGGTCTATAAATGCATATTTTTGAACATATTATGATATGGTGCGCAAAGATTTTTTACTTTCACAATGGCAATGCTTCATCTTCAGATAGTTCTAACAGAACGGACATGCCAAAGTACAAGCAAAGAGATGCAGAAATCACAACACACTTTTCCTTGACTGGCGTCAAGCCATTGGTCACTTTGATTTTTAAGTTTTTCCCACGAGAACGTAAAAAATCAACAGACAGATAATTTTGCATACTTAAATCATTTACCATTTGAAATGGAGGCCTATAATAACAAGATAAGCCGGGTACCCTTTTCAACATAATGATTAATGTTATGATATGAACAACAATATTTTAATACAAATTACCAAAGGGTAAAATCTATAAGGCTACTTCGATTCCATTTACATAAAAAAACGTGTCCTCAGTCATATTTATGTTCCGGAGACATGTCAAAAGTTTGTTTCATATAAACACCGTTTTAGGTAAGGAAAAAAAGCAACAACACATTCTTGAGGTAAACTTATAAATGATTCCTTGTTACTATAGAAATATGATGCATGACGAAGATTTAATGAAACAATGAGCTTTTTTAAAATCTAATTATAGTAATCATTTAAACATGCAAATATGACTAATTCCCTTTAAAATTATTTCTGTTTTTTAATGAGTCACCTCTTTCCTAAACTCTGGGACAAAAATGTTAGACCAGCCGCAATAGCTCAGGTGGTAGTGTCGGCTAAAGTTGGTTGTAGTGGCTTCCCTCCTAACGCTCGGGGCTAAGGGGGGCAGCACTACGCCTGGCTCGTCGGTGTCAGTATAATGGACCGACCGGGTTCAGTCCATGGGCAGCCCTTAAGTGCCCCTGTGCTATAATGGTAGAAATGTCGCTGCACAGTATTGGCAAAAACGCCGGCTAATCCCATTCCATCCCATCCCCAAAATGTTATGCAGATCAACATTTTCACATAATTTTTATGTTTTAGAAGATGGAGAATTTTTTTATCCGTTGTTCCTTGGTTATTATCACATTTTGGACCTGGTTGTTGACTATCTGTGTTAAGGGAACGTGTGAAAACATTTTAAAAGTATTTGATAATTCCTCAGCAAATAAAAAATGGAGCAATAGAATATTTTGTATAAACAGTTGGAATTGTATCGCAATCACGCAGTGATAGTGTCGCTCAACAATGCAACACTATTTTACGATGCAAAAGTCCATGCATATTTTAATTCTTAGCCTATAATATGCCAACGAGTGAGCATAACGATCCTGTTCACTAATATTTACCGCAAAACAAATATATATATACTATTTAAAAAATGTTCTTTTTTCGTATAGTGCTTTGCAAGCCATAAAGTGTTTGATCGAGGACTATCATAGCTTATATTAATGACGAATATCGCTTTTATTGTCTTTGTTATGGTAATCAGCTACCGTTTTCGCGGAAAAAACAATACATGTTAAGAATAAACGTGTATGTTTTTTTTTTATTTTCTGAGTTTGTCAATGTTTATTGAATCGTCAGCTTTAACCCGCGTGTTACTGATTTAAAAATATAAAAAAAATAACTGAACAAATATAACAAGTGTATTTAACTAGAAACTGGCTATAGTAAAACCATTGGCAAAACTAATTTATATCCAAAGGTTTTTGTGAATGCACAATTTTCAGCGAGTATTGCAACATTTGTTGTAAGTGCTGGGATGACAGCTTTTGCATTAACTGCCTTGCATCCAACCCAATGTATGGTCTGCTTTATGAGCTCAACAACGAAAAGGGAATATGTCAAGTTTAGTATAAAACATGCTTCTAACAGACTAATAAGAGAAATTATTATCAAACTAGGTGCAATTAATTAAGTATGCAACGAGTTTCCGTGCCAATGGAGTGGAATAATTACAAACTAATGACACAGTGAACAAGGAGTTTCGACTACAGCTTTTATGTTAGTGCAGAAATAGGCAGCCTTTGGTGGAATCAACAGAATTTGCATACAGTGTTTACATAAATCGATGGATAAATGTTCCTATTTCAGATGAAATACAGCGGTCCCTTTAGTAATCTTATAAAAAGTCTCAGTGCATAGAAATGGAGTTGAGATGTTCCAGAAAGACATCGTAACCCATACAAGTACAGCTGGTTCAGCGAATAGGTCATTCGTTTTAATTATTTTCAATTGTTTTCTCTTGCACTGACAACGCAGAGCTACCGCATATTGCTTTCATCCTAAAAATGGGATAAAGTCTTTTCGTTGAAAACAGAAACGGGAATTTTAGAATTTGAAAAGTTTATTCATATAATGAGCGATAACGGGATAGTGTATTTTATTCATGTCGATTTTGATAAAACGTGATATCCGAATTGTAACAATTGGCGAGGACCAAATTAGACAGACAGTATTCGTTCTTCTAATACATGTAGTAGTAGCAGCAGTCATGCTACATGTAATTAATCTTTCACATATGGATGTACGAGGTTAGTACTTCAATTCAAGTCATAAATAAATCGGAAAAAAACAAAAAACAAACAAACATACAATGGTTGTAAACCTCTTTGTTCGAGCATAACTTTAAACAATTACCGTGATTCAGATTTATTCGCATTAAATGACGATTTGTTAATTGTTATATACAACCTCTTGCAAACCTTTTTTCCATAATTTTTGAGAGCTTTTACATTCCTACCTCATAACATGTATATTTAAGGAAACTATAAGAATATAATAAGATTTATAATTAGTTCAAGTTTTTCACCTGTATTGTATGAATCTCAATATAAAATCTACAGTAGGGTGTACATTTATATTTGTTTGTTATAGTAAAGTAACTCTTTTATAGTATCAGGGAGCATGTGTTTATACAATTCAACCAACTTTCCACACCAGTAAACGATTTTTCTGCAGAAATAAACACATAATAATGATTTATACTGTATTACTGAGGGGCAGATATCATAGTTTCATCAGTTTGCATAGTTCACTTATTCGGATGTGTTTTGTTTATACGACATACTCTGCTTCAAATTAAATGTTTTTCAATGAGTCAACTGTTTCTTAACAATGTAAGAAGACTTGTATCATCCTACTAATTAAACATGTGGATGCATGTATTTATTAGTTTTTTATCCACAAAGCATGCTTCTTTCACTAATAGAAATTCTTGTTTAGTCTTTTAAGATGTTGGCGCTTGCAAAAAGTTGCCATCTTTCCCATCTTTTAATCATTGACAAAATTGACGTATTGCTACATTAATTCATTGTCACTATCAACATTTCTATTGCATAAGGATCTGTTTATGTTAAGTTGTCATATAAATCTTGTCATGATGACTACGCATTGATATCGCTATTATTACGTTTTGCATTCTTTTCGACAAATTACTCCAATATATCAGTTTTTGTTGGCGGCTCCTTTCTTACTTAACTATGTCGTGCAAATTCACTACAAATACTATAGGGAGAATATTGATCCATTAAGAAATCGTCATCATGATGTTATCAATGGGTTGGGCATCAACATTTTACATTTAGCAACATTAACTTGGGTCTGTCTGATATACATGTATATTCAACGCATTAAGATAATCATAACAGAAAATGATAAAATACCTTCACACTTATATTTTGCGCACGTTTTTGTGATAAACATTCAACAAAGCAATAGCATTAAATTTATTTTACAATTATACTTTTCTGTATTTTATACAAACAAATGCTGTTGTTTTGCAAATATCAGCAAAATGGTGATCGCAATACTTTTGTTTTCCCCAGAAACTGTCCGAATAGTTGCATTAACTAGGCAGCACATTGATAGATTTAGAATATAAATTACCATTTCGGTTTATATGAGTAAGGAAATGTGTGCTGTGTGTTGTATGCGTTGTTTGCCGACGTCTTGGTTGTTAAGAAGGCACTTATTGTTCTTGCATGCTATTGAACTGGTTGCAAATACACCCATGTATACCATGCCTATTGCCTATTACAAATTAATTTCAAATAGATGATAAAATTCTGATATTAAGTAAGGATATTTAACAACAAGTGGAACAAGTTATCATTTGCATCTTATACTACATCTTTTCATAAATATATATGTTTGGATTATCGCACTTATTTTGATTCTAGGAGAACTAGTGTTAGTATAAAAGCAATAGAGTAGTATTTTTATGGAAAATTATATAGCATATTTAGTTATGATATTTTCATTCTATATAAATTACCACAGGTTTGCTCGCATTATCTGCTGGTCCCTACGGTTTTTTACTTATATTTTCGCATTTTATCGATCGGATAGCAAGCTCTGTTCATTTATCCCAGACTAATTGTCGTTGCTGTCATGCTACCGGTAATCGTGTTTTCACGACTTAGAGAAGTGCGACCATCATTGCGTCAGTATCAACGTGTACTTATTAACAGCCGGTGTAAAGCTTAAATGTTGTATTAAAAGATGTTGTTTGTTATTTTTTTTTCGTTTTAGTTATCTTGTTCAAAGACAGTAATTATAGATTTATATTTTTAAACAGCAAAAAGACCATCAACATCTAATAAAACGATTTTGTACAATTTAGTTACAGCAGTAACCATTACAGTTCAAATGGCCTATCTTCTTTCTAACTCAAGATCGAACCCGATCTAATCGTTCTTGTAAATAAATCCTAGCTAACCTCTACAAAAACCATGATGAAGGACATATCAGTCTTACATCTATGAAATGCAAACGTGTTATATTCTTTGTTGCAGAACAAAAGTCAACTTCAGTGAATGAGTTTAAAAAATCATTTGGATTGCTTTTACGAATTATCAAGCGAGTTTCAGACTGAGTTTTTCGAAACCTTGTCGTATATATAAATATATCGCATATCCTTCTTCAAATTCGTTATCGATAATCCTAATCTCAAACAGATTGTTCACATTCCCGCTATATTAAGTTTTTTTAAGGTCATATATATTTACTTAGGATCACAACAAGGGTACTTGTGCAGTGTGGTGGTCGTAAAAAATCTCCACGTGCATGATATTTATGTTGTCATCCTATAAGGATTGTTATGTGTATTTATTTTGATGGACAATGGGCTTTAAAAAATCAATTTCATCATCACATGAATAGGCTGCTACAATCTTTAGTCTTTTCTGGACATTGTTTTTTGATTCAACAAGTTATTGTCGTTTGTATTCAACATTTTTTTGTAGTTCTTTCAGCCGAAATAATACCCTTCCCTCTCTCTCGCTTTAAAACAATATGTGGGCATTATTTTTTAATGACGTCAGTACTTTCTTCATACATTATCAATAGATCAGCGCTTGGATATTTTTTGATTCAAATAGATCGATTTACTTCATTAGTTACATTCGAGAAATCCACCAGGAAGCGCCAGATTAGAGCTCTGTCAAACCGGTTTAAGCACCCCAGTCGGTCCATATTGCCGACTGACCGTTCCAAAGCGGTAACTGTCCTTTTTCTTACTTTAAGGTTTAGCTTACATGTGAATACTTTTGTCCTGTGCTTTTTCAAATGTTGGTATATGTTGCACTGCTCGTATGACTTTATCATATATTCTTATACGTGTTCCTCCGACAACTTCACATCTTAAATCCAAGCTGACAAAGAGAACTATAACAACGAATACACCGAAGACGGAAGGAAAAACTGCAGCGCTTTCTCGTGTTCAATTCATCAGTCAATTTTTTTGTTATACGTATACTTGTAACAGTGTGCATTATTCTGTCCGTAACAGTTGTTTAGCCTGTTATGAGGTACGTAGATTAACAGGCAGCACATTCCTGTTGTGTTACTGTTCTGTATAAATGACTATGTTAATTCAAAAAGAAAACCATGCAACATTAAATATATGTCTACATTCGTTTTGTTGATTTTAAGAACGTAATCCAAACATTTGCATGGAAATTAGTTACTTGGAAAAGCCTTGTACAGTGCGCAATATGAAATAAAATGCTATTTTATACCATTAATAATGAATATTGTCTTTCTGGTGAGAATTGTTTTGAATAAAATATTGGATAGAGAAATGTGTATTGTTATGTTGTTTCTTTAGGTTATGATAATATTTCAAACACGCCATTGCATAGAAATACATTATTCTTGACATTTAAACACAATGTTCGTGCTCGAATGTAGTTTCCGATTTAGATTGCATAAATTGAACCCCGAATTCGATATTTTTACTTTGTTCTGATATAAGTTAAAAAGAGCCAGCCACATCAAGTCAGTGCCCCCATAAAAAAGATATTGCCTGTCCTGTTTATACTAAACTAAATGAGAAGACCGGTGTCCTAATACAAAGTGCAATAGGACAGTCGATACAGGATAGGAGTGTTAAAAACAACCACAAAAAGGCGATGCACATCCAGCACAAACATAACATTGTGCTGACAACTCTTTTATCTCACTAATAATAGTGTTTGCTGGTATTTATTAATCTAAATACTCTATAGCATATTGAAATGTACCGACTTCGGTTAGTTACTAACAGCATTGGTGCAAAGTATGCCGAGATGCAAGAAGTCTACAGTCTTCGTTGCCATATGTATACTCTAAAACAACTACATATTCGCCAATACGAACGGACGAGCAATATCTTTAATTATCAATTATTTAGGTAAACACATAACTTACACATTTATGTAAAAATGTTATGATTAAATATTATATGAAAATGTCCGTAATTAATTTTAGGGATTGTATTAAGGAACGTTAAACACAACCGTAAATCTTTGTAAAAGTTACCTTTGGCATTTTACAATATATCTAGCTCTAATTAACATACTCACGAAATTTTGAAACCAATACATGCATTATCGCTGACATTCGTTTTACAAAACTTACAACGCTTCAGAAGCTATTTCACCAAAAGTCGAACAAGAGTTAGAACCAGAATGGCACGTGTAATTCATACAAGAGAAACAACATGAACACATACTTCCTTTAGACAATACCTTTGAAAGTTATGGCGAAATCAAGTAAGGCCAAAAATATATTCAAAGTAAAAGTATCGCTATTTTGCTTCGGCTATTTAAAAGCAAAATACAAAATAAATAAGCTAACGTATTTTTGATTTTCATTTAATGTACAAGACATCTTCTGATAACTGGTATTCTTGCTAGCATTCTTGTTGATTTCATATTAAATATAAATCTCCGACCATAACAATAAGACATAAACAATTGAATGATTATGTAATAAATTACATGCGTTTATCATCGTGAAGCTTGCTCAGAATAATCAATTTTACCAAAAGAAAAATAATAATAATAATAAAAAAATCATTCATTAACTAATCAATTTTTATTAGCAAAACTACAGAATATACTACAACAATGCAAATAAATAAATAAATAAATAAATAAATAAATAAATAAATAAATAAATAAATAAATAAATAAATAAATAAATGAATAAATAAATAAATAAAATAAATAAGTAATATTTAAATAATTGACTATTGCAATTTAGGTATGCGTATCTTACGAGAAAGTGAAAAAACTGTCATCACCTTTACTAAATCTAATTTACAATTTAATTTAAAAAGAAACAGATAATGGAGGTGTTTCCTGATCGCCTATTCTATTGTTCCTAAAATATGGTTAGACAAAATTAGTCTAGTGTTTAAGACAAAAATAATCTAGTCAATTTAAATGCAATTTCAATACAAATACAATATCTTGAAATGAATCGGTCATCTTTACCATGTGTATCTTCAAAAAGGTAAAAAATAAACCCAAACATGTATCAACTTAAATGAACTTTAAATTTTAATTAAAAAGTTCAACACCAGAGATTGGAAATGCATGCTGACTTATCCTTTTATTTCCAAATTATGATAAGATAACATTAGTCTTATCAATTTTGAAGTACATTGCAGCAACAGGTTCGTTTATTATTGGTGTATGAAGAAACCAGACACTGAACAAGGTTAAAACCTCTGGCATACCGCAGGTCAGCTTGACGACCTCCGGACATATAACTTTATCTGAACCCTCGAGGTAAGGACGAAGCAGTCTGAAACACAATTAGGTGACTCTGCCCTCTTAACAACGGAACAAAAGAAACAGAAACATAATAATCATTAACAAATGCAGCAGGAACAACAGCACCGTCAACACCACCACTATCACCACTATCACCACTATCACCACCACCACCACCACCGCAATAAGTTAAAAATTATAATTATTTATTATTTACACTAAGAGTTATGCTGATGGTGTTAACAATTTAAGTTTAATGTTTAATAGACAACTCATTACAATTCCACGCGGAAATTAAATTATACTATCCCAGATTGAGCAAACTCTTACACTAACATCATGTTTCAATTGAAATGTGTATTTAAAATTAGTTCTGTGCTAAAGTAATTAAAGTTAATGTACGTATACAAATTCAGTTTTACATAATCACCCCATAGGGAATATATGTTTTCTCTTCTGCGGTGTAAAATATAATATGTATAACAACTTTCGCCTTATCATTTTTATTAAATCATTCACATTAATAATGGCTTCGGGCGGAACTTTCAATAGCATTCTTTAAATAATGAAATTACAATAACATATAAATCATTGGAGTTTCGTTAAAACGCTCTGAATTGAAATAAAATTTTGCAGAATATAAAACTCACTATTTGGCTTGGTTGGTATATATGTCTCATGTATAGTATGTGGTAAATGGTATATCTCATTTCATTAATACTCGCTCTCTGGTTTCTCATTCTCCATGTATAGATAGCTGTTATGTATTTTCTCCTACAACGAATAATGAAAGAACTTTGATGATCAACAGAACGTCAGTGTACAAATAGAATATAAAGTATTGAGGCGTTGATTGCAAGATCTCAATAAAGTATAGTAGTTTATCAGAGTGGTAGTAGATGGTACATAAACATGAACGATATAGTCGTAAAATATACGAAAACATCAACCAAACGAAACTCACACTGATTAAAACAATGAATAATGAAAACAGATACCGTCCAGACGTACACAACACTGAGACAGTTTCAAAGCAGGATAGTATGTCGTGTTACAACTATCGAAGAACTTGTCCTTAAAGCCCTCTCTAAACAACAACAACAACATGACTAGTGTAAGAACATGGTACCATATGAAATACACATGTAAAATTTGTTTAAAATGCCATTTGTTGTAATTTCCAAACATAAAAAGTAAATTAGAACATAAAATTAATACAACTTTTGTGCTAATTATGATTGAATGATAAAACGTTTAATCACAGAAAAATGTTTTGTTTTTTCTCGGTCTTTTAAAAGTATATTAAATAACATCAATGTTTATATCAATTGTCTACCGTTGTAAAAATCATAATTCATAGGAACAATATTTACAAACAAGACATTTTAGTATAATAGTAAAATAAATTAATATGAATAAATATGTGTTCTTTATATTACCTGAATCGATGGCAAAAATATTTTATTGCCACGCTGCATAAATATTTTAATTAATTGCATACATATTTACTTATTAGAGCTTTATCATTACTTGGTCTTCATTTGATTTATTGCCAAATGGGTATTTTCTACAGTCAGTGATGCTATATAATCTTTGCGATTAAATGGAAAGAAACGTTACCAATAATAATAATAAGGCAGGTAATCTCTCGTCTATCCCTTATCACACACGCTTTAAACTGCACAAACGTAGATAGAAGAATGTGCATCGTAGCACAGAATGTGTTTTGATTGCAATCTCCCGATTGCAAGCTTAAATACAAACCCCGAGAAATCCATCGTTCAAAATCCATCCTAAGTATCTTAACTCATTCTTTTCTTTGCAGGATTTTAATAAATCTGCATAAAAATCACTTTTACATTTAGTCTATTTCTGTTTCAAGTTTGACGTTCGCATTAAGGGAAAATGTATTTCTTGTAGACATAAAGTTAAGAATTGTAACTAGAAGGACACATGAAGCATTATTAGGAGGGTTATGAATGCAACAAGTACGTATGACAAAACATATACAGACATCTGATTAAAATACTTTTCTTTTTTATAATTCTGCAATTCACTCACAGCTTTAGCCATTTGCTTAAAGGAACACAAATTATACCTACGTAAGTTACCCAACACATGGACTCCATATAAATAACGAAAATAAATAACACGCGCTTATATAGTTCAGCCTAAAACATACTACTTTTAGTCCATATAAAATTACATTGCCTCAAATTGGACTTAAATACAAACGAGAGATGAGGGCAGTGAACGAAATTGAGTAAATTCAGTCTTTTGGAAAAAAAACACTTTATCATTGCTCTGTATGAAAGTATAATACAATGCTTATAGGAAATGCCCTATGTTAAAATTGTGTTTCATATTACTCTATATCTACTATTTACGCAAGTTAACTTTCAAAATATTTCCTCAAAATGTCAAGAGTGTGATAACTTTTGCATATTGAATTGTGGAAACTCAAATCGTTGCATCAACCCTTAGCAATCAGCAGGAAATAAGTAAATTACGAAGGAATGAGATCCAATAAGATAAATAAGGAAAATAAGGAACGCAAACTTATTCATTTTAGGTTAAACATACTGCTGTAATTCAACCATAATGACCTTGCCTCAGGAACTTTAATAAAAACGCTAATCTAGAGCAGTGCAAGTAATTGAATGAATTCTTATGGAAAAGCCTTTGGCATAACGCTTTATGAAATTATAAGAAAATATGTGTACAAAAATGCTTACGCCATAGGCTAAATTTAAGTATCATATTACATTTTCTTTTGTTCACACAAGGAAACCCTCAGCATATTTTCCCAAATTTCAATAGTGTGATTGAATTGTAGAAACTTGTAGAAACTTAAATCGTTGATTCAATGCTCAGCAGTAAGAATGAAATCTATCTATTTATCTATCTATCTATCTCTCTCTCTCTCTCTCTCTCTCTCTCTCTCTCTTTCTCTCTGTGTATATATATATATATACTTCTGGACCTAGTTACATCATAAGGAATGAAATACACAATTATATCGATACCAAAGTAACAGAATATTTATACAGGAACATGGCATTGACAGAATTTAAAAGGGATAATGAAGACACTTTTTTTTCGATTTGCAAATAATCGTAAATTGTTTTCGAACAATATCTTATGCTGACAAGAAAAGGTGAAATACCTATCAATCAAAGATTGCACATATTGCTACGGAGGACTTGAAATGACATGACATAAATAGAACTTCGGTTGTACTTGCGACAGTTTAGAAATGTTCAAATAATTATCTACAGGCTATGAAATCTTCTTCTGCAGTTGGAATCAGAAATGAATGTTAAATTAACAATCATCTGAAATCGAAAAATGTTATCTTTTTCTCCTTGATTGTACGGACGACAAATAAACACCGGGTTTTCATTTCCCTTCAATCAATTTAAGCAATTCGTCCGTGTTGAAATGATTATTGAAAAGACCGAAGTTGCAATCAGTTAACGTCACATTCAGAAGGTTCTTCATTTATCAATAGCATTGAAACAAAATATTTCTTTTATTTTCTTCAGCAGAATATGTAGTGAGAGGCCATAGACTCTGGCAGCTTTGAGATTGAGAAGTACGATGAATAAATGTACATAGAAATGAAGGAGAAAAGATCTTTACATTGCCAACAGATAAAATATAAAAATTCCCTGGGTGCAACAACACCACTGGTTGAAATGAAGGTGCATTTACTAGGAGCGAGCCTGTTGATACTAGATAAGAGTGAACACTCATAATAGCCAGTGCACATCAGAAATGAACAAAAATTTTTTAGAAATCTGTTTTCTCTTCAGATATTATAATGCTAACAATAAGTACATTATTACATTGAATACTGGTTGGTAAATTAAAAAGTACTAACAACTTCATGCATCGGAAAGAAAAAATAATTCTTGTGCGAACAATTAATAATGAAAACATTAAGCAGGCCAGACATACAAAATAGTGAATTGATTTCAAGTGCAAGCTCATATTTTTTCATGCATCTAAAATTAAGTATATTATTAAAGCAGCGCAAGCAATCAGTTGATATAAACTTGCATAAAACAGTGCTAACAAATCTGAATCTAAGAACGTATAATTAATGCCTGCTAGAAATCTGTAAACGAGAAATCACATCTGAGTAAGAATAATATGTAACATTTGCAGTCCTAACATATACGTATAGGAATAATGCATAAAATTAGCAGTGCTTATAAATAAGTATAGTAAGACGGTTTAACCGGAGCAGCGCTAACAAACCAGTATAAGAATAATGTATAAATTTAGCAGTTCTAACAAACCAGTATAAGAATAATGTATAAAATCAGCAGTGCTAACAAACCAGTATAAGAATAATGTATAAAATCAGCAGTTCTAACAATTCAGTATAAGAATAATGTATAAAATCAGCAGTGCTAACAAACCAGTATAAGAATAATGTATAAAATCAGCAGTTCTAACAAACCAGTATAAGAATAATGTATAAAATCAGCAGTTCTAACAAACCAGTAAAAGAATAATGTATAAAATTAGCAGTGCTAACAATTCAGTATAAGAATAATGTATAAAATTAGCAGTGCTAACAATTCAGTATAAGAATAATGTATAAAATTAGATGAGCTAATAAATCAATATAATATGAAGGTGTAATAAGAGCAGTACTAGCAAATCAGTATAAGAGTAATGCATTAAATTAGCAGAGCTCAGAAATCAATACAATAATAATGTATAGAATTAGCAGTGCCAACAATTCAGTATAAGAGTAATTTATATAATTAGCAGAGCTAAAAATTAAGTATAGTATGAGTGTGTGATAAGACCAGTACTGACAAATCAGTGTAAGAATAATGCACAAACTTAACACTGGTAACAAATCAGTATATGATGATAGTGTAATTGCTAACAGATCCATATAGGATAAAGGTGTAATGCGAGCAGCTCCTACAAATCTGTGCGTGAATTATGTGTAAAACTAGCATTGCTAACAAATCAGTACATTAATAATGTGTTTCATTAGCAGTGCTTACCTAACCAAACCCGTTAATATATAGATATATTTAGAACAAAGCTAACAGATACGTATAGTATAAAGACATACTTGGGGCATAGCTAAGAAGTCCGTATAAAAGAAACGTGTAATTGGACGGTGCTAACAAACCAGTATCAGTTTAAAGGGATAAAACGAGCATTGCATAAAAGACCGTAAAAAGTTTAGTAAAACCGTGTTAAAAGTCAATTTATGTTTAACGTGTAGATAGAGGATTACTTACCAAGATCAACGTGTAATAAGAGCAAATTGTTAAAACATTGTTGTTAAAAGTATTTATAAGATGTCTTGACTTTACGTTACACTAACATCCTCTTAGAATTACCATGCTTATGCGAACAGATAACATTACAAAATATGTCAAAACAAACACGTCAAATGTAAGATTAGAAAAAAAATATGTGTGCACATTTGTAACGATGTTTACTCAAAATTAAAGAGAGAAAATGGGTTCGTAGAGAAGAGTTAACCGAGAATACATAAATTTGATATTTTAGCACGATTTCTCTAAAAGCTTAGAAGTTTGGCTAGACACATTGCCATTTAAATACTTACCTCATCAAACAGGTGTTATCAATTGAACATTGTAATTCATGAATGAATGTAATGTTTTAAACATAGAGCTATACTAGTTATCGCATTATTACACCTCATTTTGTAATCATATGGTTAACGGTTCTAAATAAATAATGTCTTAAAAGCATGTGCACAGTTTTCCATCTCTATATTCAACCAACCCCACCCTTTGTCACAGACACGCGCAGAGGTTAATTCATCTAGATGTAAATTGTATTTACAGTGTAATACTAATAGTATGTAGCTGTTTTATCTAATATTTACGTTTTCTGATAACTTTGTACTTTGGCAGGCTTGTACGCGACACGTCAAAGTTAACTTCCATCAAGATCATTTGATTCTGATATCGTCGTTTAAATACTTCAAAGTTAGATCTTTTAATAACCATTGTAAGACATATTTGCACTTTCTAGATATTTTAAATTTTTGAAAAGTAACATTTAAACGTAATGCAAGTCAAACATTTCGCTTCTCACAAGAGATATGCTTCTTTTCTATTTGCTTTTAACAATTTGGACTTTTCTATGGCGTATTAATTGACATTAGTAAGCATTATGTAAAATGTGTCAACTTATGGAATACTTTTCAGAGCATAATAGCAGCATTTATTTAAAAGGAGATTAATTTGATGTCAATGCGATTTCACAGAGTATGTTAAAATGGATACATTTCAATGCATTGAAATTTTTAAATACATAGTAACATTAATTCTGATTTTAGCATTTCTTCCTGGCCAATATACAGTTACGAATGTAAGAGCTCCACCCTTCCTTTAATGTCGTTTAAAGCATCAAGCCTTTTCCTTTATTATTTTAAAGGCAGTCAACATTTATAGCTAGTTGTTTACCCCTGACCCCAAATTTTGGTAATCTCGTCTAACCTGTGTTAAACACGTAACTCAAGCGTTTACAATTTACATAGTTCGGTGGATTGTACAAGCCTCACCTATCATACTCAGATATTTTTGACATGATGAATGATGCTGGCGGCATTTTCTTCAAAGCTTTAGAGAATCTTGATAAATGTACCTTCTAAAACCGTTTGCCATTTTTTTTGCATAAAGGCATTTACATATATATATATATATATACTTTCTTCTTAAGATGTTATAAAGTCATCATTCAGCGTATGTGATTCTTTTCTCTTTTTATATTTCTCATTGTCTTGTAATCTTCGCCTCATTTCCAATACAGCTCTGTTATGGCACTTTCCGCAGAAGCAAAAGGAAAATAAAGTTATCATAATAAAAAGGAAAATAAAGTTATCATAATAAAAAGTCAATACACTTACCCTTTAGCTTTTAGGTTTCGAAGCGTTTACCGTAATATCTCACTCATACCTTGTAGTTAAGCCGGATGTTCGACGGTAAATAAAATAACGATGATATTGCATCTACATAATCATCACACAAATATAACACTATTTGATGGAAACTATAAGTAAGAAAACCGATACAAATCAGAAGTAAAAAAACAACAATACAATTTGCAAGCAGAATCGTGTAACAACAATGAACTATTTGATAACAACAACGATAATCACAAAATCAATAACAATCAATAAATGCTTTAGTAGGTATAGTTTTAATTAATATATGATTTTAATTGTTTTGGTATATGTCAACTGTCGGTCTATTCTATGTAGGATATTATTATAACAAGACACAACTTTAATTGTATCTATAAAAATATTCTAACCAAATATGCATTAAGTGTATTCCTTTTTTATGGTGCTTTAATTATTAGTTTTATATATCATTTCATTTTACAGTTATATAACAAACAACTAACGCCTCCTGGTCACGCAATAGTGCTCTCATCAGACAGATTACCTCCAAATGTAGTTAGAATATGTTGTTGATATTGTATAATTGATTTATGGAAATTAATATCGGTTGCGGAGCGTTCCGCAATTAATAAGAAATCAATTATATGCTGTACAAACTTATGTCAGCTTTTTACTCCCGTTACAGAAACTAACAATAAATAAATACGATATAGTTAACTGATACCATATTGTAATTAACTCTCCTTGACAAAAGATCTTGAGAATGATGAAGATTGAGAACTCCGTAAGCCAGGCCTATACACCTCAGTCGGTTCTTTATTAGACTTACCGATGCAAGGCAGTAAATGTTGCTTTACCTATGTTCGTTTAATGTCCCATCGTAAAGTTGTCACTTTTGCACAAACCTGTGTTTGTGCGTTTGTCTAGTAATTGCTCAAAATTTAAAATATTTATTAATACTCATCGGGTTACTAATTAGTTTGATTTTGGTCTTTAATTTAACTTATTTTTGGTCAGGGATAGAGTTTGCTGTACAACTAGCACAAAGAATACCTGTTAAATAAATAAAATACAAGACGAATGCTAATTGTTGAGATTTGGGATTGTATCCAGATGTTTTACCACTTCTTAATTTTCACTTACTTACCGTTATTATCAAAGTCGGTTTACATAATTTTAACTAATTGATCTTTAAGTATGTTCAAAGTATTGTCAATTGAAAGCATGCTTCGTAGTTTTCATTGTTGGAGATAAACTTTCCACACACACACCAAACTTTAACCGGACTTAAAATGAAATGTAACTATCTTCAGTGCACTGTATTTCATATGATAAGCAGAAAGATTTGCTTGCAAAGCTAACTAAAAGTTGTTTCAAACATTTTTTCCTCGAAATAACAATAGAATACAATTTCACAACTGTCCCGATAATAAGCTATATATTGTCAAAAGTTAATCCGAAATGTCAATAAATAAATAGAAATTTATATCGACAATCATTAAATTCTTTAATAATTATTTATTCTTGGATTATTAGATGTCGTTGTAAAAGAAATATTGTTATTATTCCGTGCTTGGAAGAAGGACGAAAATGAAGCTATATATTTTGTATCTATTTAGAGCAATTTATCTGAATAAAAATGACCATATGATTACAAACAAGACCAAAGTCGGTATCAGTTTAGATCACGTAGAAAAGCTTCTTCGTTAAACAATATCATGAAAATAAACATTAATGACTTCTTTGAACTACTTGACTAGAGAATTTTCGAAGGGCAGTAGAATCGGATGGTCGCAAAAATCCGTTGAAAGTTTTCATATAGAGTTAAAAGGGGAAAGATCTTGACGTTGAGTTGAGTGCAGCAGAACCAGTATGTCAAAGCAAAGATGCCTTCTTCTTGCTAAATCATGATGATCAAGGATTATAGTATACACTAACAACAAGCACTGCACATCAAAAACCATTTGCTGATATCAATTTTCTCTCTAGACTGAATAATCAAAACACTCATATCTATTTTTATAACGCGTCAAACTGGACACTTGAAATTGAATAGAAAAATACTGATAACTTCATACATAGGAGATAATTCGAATCACACTGGTGCGAACAGTAAAGAAAACAGATGTGACAGGGACCATACATACAAAACAAACTTTTGAGTTTTAGGATGCGCATATGATCTCATGACACTAATTTGAACTGTAATGGAAACAGGGTTAGAAAATAAAAAAAAATGTAAAAAGCTTTAAATCAGCGTTATTTTAGAACACGAAAGATCAAAAGGTCCAATGACTGAAGTTTTGTCGATAAGATGAAGTTTAGAATATGAATGATTTCTATTCTAACCCTATTTACCACGACAACTTTAAAACAGAGCCAAACTTTGTAGCTTGTAAAAAACAAACCCACACACTTCCTCATATGCTTAAGAAAATGGGAATTGAGAATAAATTGTTATACATGTATATAATAGTGGAACACATTTCTTTGATCCCTTATCAGAAGAATTGCGGTCATGTCTCATCACTTACCAATCTTATACATGTATATAAACTCTCGGCAAATATTATATCTAAGGAAATAGATTAAGTAAAATATTTGCCAAGACATATATGAGGAAATACACTTTGCTAGGTTCTTTTTTCGCAGTCATACATACTGTATTAATTTATTTTAGTTTCTGTTCTTCTGCTAATCCACTTTACGTATAATGGGCAGCCACCGTAATAAGGATGTATTGTATGTCATGTAGGTTATTTTACTGATTGACATACTATACAGTTAACTTTAAATGATATGACACATCTGTGAAATGGTTTAAACTTTGGCATTTCGCATAATTTTTAATTAAATAAACCCGTTCGTTTCAGGCAGTGTTTCCATTTTTTATCTAAAATTGGCAATATATGTTAAGTGTTTAAGTATTTCCTATTCCGTTTGAGTGGAAAAATGTATATTTAAATACGTTGCAAATATACCCCAAATATATTTATGTATTTTTTGAGTAATTGGAGTCTATTTAGGATGCCTTCTTTCAAAGAACGTTCAGGCTTATATTTAAGCGTACCTAAGCTTCTTTATTAAGATATTCCATCAAACCCTTTTTTGCACATAATGCGTTCAATTTAATTATAACAGGACCTGCTTGCAGCTGCTGCATTAAACGCCATACTATGAATTATTGCAATATTGCCTTTTTGTGTCGGTTTAGGTGCAATATGCCACGATTAACGGTCATGTCAAGCATTTGATTTGCAGTCTACCATCAATTTGCATGGCATTTCACATACCCTTTACACACATAAGTAAACTTAATCACAAGCGGGGCCCCTATGGCGTAGTGGTAGAATCGCCGATTTGTGACTCGTCTGAATGTTTAGGCGGTGCACCGGTGGCTCTTCCCAGACATTTGCCAGAGGTCTTCCTCCACCAAAACAGTTGGACGTCCCAATAATGATAATAATTGGTCGCTGCGATGTATCTAAAAATCACAAGTATGCACTAAAGTATTCTTGTTGTTTTCTGATTTATTATATGAAAGTTGATTATATGAAAATATTGCTTTTCACAACAACAACTATAACATCATCATCATCATCATCATCATCATCATCATCATCATCATCATCATCACCACCATCGTCATCGACAAGAGCATAATAAACAACAATACGGTTTATTGTTTATTTTCTATTTTTTGCAGCCATTGCTTTATTATTTAAAACGTATGTTTCTGAACATTAAAGAGCGTATCTGATTCAGATAAAAGCTAATATTCATTTTTGTTCTAACAGTTTTACCTTGGGTTGCTTATGTTTACAAATGGTGCATTAAAGTTTGTTAACAATTAAGGGCACTGCAACTTTAGAATGAGGTATCTATAAAAAAAATTTAACCTGGATCACTTTAAATTTAAGGCAAAGGCTTAAGAAGCTTTATTTTTACAAGTATATATTTAGTTAGAGTTAGGGACGGACAACTTTGCAATTCATTTGTTATTCTGGTCTTATTCCGACATTCTAAAAAAAGAAAAGAAAAACATTATATCGCCGTGTATAGATTTTCGGACAGTTATATATGCTTATTTCCATTGTTATTCTGTGTTGTAAATTAATAATATTAAGGTTAATATTATATTTTCACGTTGAAATACACATCTTCTAAAGATACTGTCGTTTGCCTAAGAAAATAATCCTCAACTTACAAAATCGTTGTAACATCTAGTGTAGCGATTAGCTTTGATAGCATAAAGCACTTGAACTATAATTGAGAACCAAGCATATGTTAGATTAAAGACGATTATTGTGGAAAAAAAGCCTTAAAACTCTAAAGGTAATAACTACTTCACGTACTTAATCAACACTTATCGGTGATCACTGACATCAAAGTAAAAGAGCCTGGAAGTTGTTAAGGAATAACATACCATGCCAGATACTTGCATGGCATTCCTTTATATAAATTCCGTAGCAAAATCATGTAAAAGTTTGCTTCTAGTTTAAACGAATTTGTTACAATGTTTTCTTTTTTGTATTTAAGAATAATACCTAACTTTTTAAAAACATATAACGCATGTTAATTCTGAATATGATCTATACAACAAGTGGCATATTTGGGTTTTATATAATCTTTTGTAAGAACTTCTTAGGCTTTTGTAATTAAGAAATGCTATTATCTTGGTTGGTTTCTTATACAATTTCATACTAGGGCTTTCATTTAGGTGTCTATTATATAAATGTTAGATTGGCAACATTGTACACCTACTGTAACTGTGCATTAATATGACGAAGAAATATGTTCTTGCATTAATCAAGAACATGAGTAATTTTTTGCAATGCCTCTTCGAAGCATTGGGATTTTAGACACCACTTCCAAAGCGTATACAACAGTTTCAGTTCTACAACGCATAAAAGCAATGTAACAAATTAACCAATCATGTACAAGTAAATACATTTGCAAATCGCTCTATTGCGGCACGGACTAATAGATGACTTATCCAACGTAAGATCAGAAAAATAATTAGAAAATATTTTTTAACGTTTTATTACCTTATGTTAGAATACGTTTTGAAATTAATATTGCTATCCTTATACATTCAATATATCTAAAGATCTTAAAGCGACTTAAAACACAACAAAAAAGAAACAACAACAGCATAAACACCAACTTAAATAACAACCTAAACAGTAACAACAAAGTAATCACAAAACGTATTAACACATTTCTGTCTGATTTCGAATGGATATTTTAGGCATGTGAAATCTATATCACGAGAGTGTACATGTAACCTGAGGGATTTTAAGCAATATCTCCAGGAAATTTGACCTTGATTTAATCAGTTTCTATATTACATAACAGTGAAAAGCTGTCGGTTTAAGAACGACATCCTGTACTGATAATATTTCTTATGTACGATATCTATAACACTTTTGATGTGCCATTAAATAAGATTTACCGAGAGTATTTTGTCACTCGACCAGTTAAAGTTTTTCGAGTTTGATTATAATTAGGAGCAAACAGGCATGTGTACGGTATTCAAATTTATTTTTATTATTAGTATTAATATTATTAGAAGTAAAAGTAGAAGAAGTAGCAGCAGCAGCAGCAGCAGCAGCAGCAGCAGCAGCAGCAGCAGCAGCAGCAGCAGCAGTAGTAGTAGTAGAAGTAGTAATAGTAGTAGTAGAAGTAGTAGTATTAACCACTTTCAGTCATCACACTGTAAATGCACTATATGTTATGAAGTTGTTTTTATTCTAAAAGGGTTTCTAAAGCTCCCATAAAAGAAAAGAAATAGAAAATAAGACTGTTTTACAGTTAAAGAACCTTTAAACTAATTCATGTTGTATGTCCTACGACGCAAGTAAATCATATTAAATGTGTGTCTAGTGTATTGTTCACGAACTCACACAGTCTCCCAAAACGGCGTTTTTAATGTTTTTTTGATTATCAATATAGCTTATTTGCCTGTTTTAATACTGCGTGTTTTAAGGTACCAAGAAGTACAACAAAGTAAACAACAAAAACGAAACAACAAAACCATAAACACCAACTTAAATAACAACCTAAACAGTAACAACAAAGTAATTACAAAACGTATTAACACGTTTCTGTCTGATTTCGAATGGATATTTTAGACATGTGAAATCTATATCACACGATTAACAACATTAAGCTTACATCATTTTTAAGGAAAAGGGTATATTTCCAAAATACGTTTGTTCTATAATGCTATTTAAATTAAAAAAGAGCATGTAAAGCAAAAGGGAACGGCTGAACAAGTTGATATCTTTGATCATTATAGTTTTGTTAGGAATAGGTAATCCTATTTACTAACGAAATTACGCCCTAAGTCTGATGTTCATACAAACTGCATTTAATGAATCATTTTACAATAATTAAAAATTACAGGAGTTTGTATACATCTTCAGTCTAACATATAAATGATGATGTAAAACATAGTTACAAACTCTCTTTATTCTGGCATCACCATACACAATTTCCAGTGTTACCGATAAAATTAATGTACTGTTCGCAAGCATGTACTTACCAAATCCTTGCAGCTACAGCACACGTCTTCCGTATGGTGTGGCAATTACCTTTGATATCATAAAAAACACATGAACGTGAATGTGAGAATCAAGCGTATGCTAGATTAAAGAGATTCACTAGGTACTAAGGCATACAAACTCCAAAGGGGGTACCCACTTCTCGTTGCATGTTATACCATAATGTAACAACATTTTTCTTTCACATTTAGTAATAATAGGAACCCTCTTTTTAACATCCAAACCGTGTCTTCATCATAGTATCCTCTGTTTTAAAGGCAATATTTCCATTTTTATTACATGCCTAATAATTCATTAACTATTCAAATATTCTAGAAATAAAATAATGTTTTAAATATTTTCCAATCTAAAAGATAATGGAAATCCTAACAGAACATGCCATTCCTGTGACCGTGGTCACATTTTGTCTTCAACAATGGTATCCATACTAGAGCTAAAAATACAGGAAGACGCCGTCGTACTCTTACAGCTTCAGAAAAGAAAACAATGAAATGTTGAAAGAAAGACAGACAAAGACAAAACTGGTGTACACCTTTTTCGTTTGAAAATCATTAAGATTTCCCAGTAAGATCGGACATAGCGATAAAAATGAAAGTATAATGCTTTTTTTTCAGTTCTTTCTAGGGGGTATGGAAGCAAACGCTGAAGAGAGTCGAATTAAAATGTATTTATCAATGATCTTTACATTTTGTTACTTTTATTAAGTGTAGTTTTTTTAATGTTAATTGATAAGCATTCAACTGTTTTGCTCATAATTGTTTGTACTGGACATGCGTCTATTTGTCATAATATTAAATATGATTTACAAAATCATTTACACGCTTTTGTTTGAAATCCTTGTCTAACGATTTTTTCTGTATAAGATGATTCCCTTACCAAATCAATGGTACATATAGATTTTGCACTTTGCGCACGGACACAATTGCTTGTATAATTGTATGGTATATAGGGGATTTTACTGAAGCGTTTAGATGTTGCACCACTGTGCTACTTGATAATTTATGTTGTCCCGATGAAACTACTACCGGCACTTCCATCAACTTCTTTGCATGTTTCTGATCCAGATTTTTATGCGAATTGATGTTTGCGTGTTTTACATATGTTGGCATTAAATTGGCAATTCTGTTCCCTTCTTAACTTTGAATATCTGCAAATGAATAGACGTCAGTGTTGTTTGAAGAACTTTTACATACTCTGTAAAATGAGCTTTCGCCACCTTGTGCATTTAAATAAGTAAACAAAAAGTATTTAAAAAAATCATTGTTTTTATATATGGCTTTCTATCATAGTGCAGTTTAAATCTTTTTAATTTGTTTTTATTCGATGAAATTGTTTTCAAGAATTAGTATTAGAACATTTTTGTAATTAAATCTCATTGCAAAAGCGGTGCCCTTTTTTAAGAGTTAAATGTTCCACAGATCACAATTCATACTATAGTTTAAACTTTTTCAGTCAAACAACGTTGGACATGTTTTGTTGTATTTTGATGATCTTATCTTTGCTTTTAATTATGCTCATTGTTGGCAATTGAAATATGCGTACGCTTTGTGCATATGCAAATTCAATATACAATTTTACAAATTCAAAAAACACAGACAGCGTACGTATGTTTTAACAGGACTGGCTAAGCAAGCTGGTAGTTCTAATTGCCCCATTACATATTTAGTAATAGATATATTTAATTAAATGTATTATCAGTTAGGCAAATCGTGGCAAAACATCACGATACTCCCTGGAACTCCGATCGTGTTCACCAATTTCTATGTAACGAAAATTTGTTGTCATATGCAAACAATCAGTTAAATTTGCAGAAAATTATAAATGCGTTTTTATAAAAGACGTGCCAAATAATGTAAAGTGATAATACAAACAGAATCTGTTTGTTGCCTATATATGTTACATACGTTTCATTTTTGCACCATAGTCAGTAAAATAGATAATAAATGCAAGTTTACCTATCAACCTCCCAAAGTTTCTTCCTGATAATATTTTTTTTTCCAAAATGACTGTAGTTTTACTGTTCTCCAGTTTCTTTATATTTAGAATCAAACAAATAAATGTTATGCTGTCAGTTGTGAGCACACCCATTTTAAATATATGCAATTCAACAGAAGCCATTAAAACTGTGGAATTGGTAATAGTATTCAGGGAGACTAAAATTATTTTTTTAAGTTAAAGGAGACACAGGTTGTTGTACAAATGTACAAGGTTGGGGCATTGGACTTTGTTTCAGACGAAAGAGCCTTGCGAAGCTCAAATTATTAATAGAACTGGCGCTTGTGAACTTACCTATAAGCAATGCGATTCGCGGTCGATTTTCGAAATGAACTATTTTTATTGGAATATAATTGTTATTTTCACAAATGCAAGTTTTTTATACATGACTCTTGTTTTGCATTTTACTAATTGTATCTTCGATTTAAAGTTAATGTGCAAGTATTTTTACATTAATTGAGTTTCACATGTATCAATTTTATGACTGTAGCTTTAAAAAAGCTAAATCAAGCGACTGGTGCAATGAAACGGTCATTGATTCAAACAAGTTTATAATCGTCGATGTGTAAATTTGTATAGGTCATTTTCTAATTACACTGTCTTTCTCTAGAGGATACATGGCCAAATGGGTGAACACTTAGTTGTAAGCTAAATGAATGTACATGGAACCATTAAAAGGTCCTCATAAAGAACACATGAAATTGAATTTATCAATCATGTCAATTCATAAATACCATAGACACGAAATGCTTATTAGATCTGCCATAAATGAAATAAGTGAGACTGGAAGTAAACAAGAAAGGATCAACATCGGATGAGATAATTGTGTCCATATCTGCATAACCAAAGAAGAACAAAATGCTTTAACCTTAGTTGTCTCGGTTCATCCTTTTTGACAAAAAGGAACAGCAAGAACAATACAAAATACAATTATAATGACAAACATTTAACATGCGTTTTATACAATATTTCTCAGTGCCTGTGAGTTTTATTGAAGATAATGTAAATATAAAAAAGCATTACACGAAAAAATCCTGATAAAGTATCTACAATATTCAGTTACTGTAACATCATCTCATCCAAATCATTTTTTTCGAAAAATGATCTGCATATTTTCTGGAATTGCACTGAAAGACAGACTAATTTGTTGTTATGTTTATTCTTATTGTGTTTTTCGCATTATTTGAAGACTAAACAATGCTTTATTAATGTGTTATAGCAGTTCTATAACGCAAAGAAACGATGTTTAATTTAAGAAACCAATTTATTTTAAAGTGTTAACATTTGCATCATTATTTATAAGAACACGAACAGAAATAAAACGTACATTAAACTAAACACAGAAACTATTCAAGAAACACGTTTTGTTAAAAGCAAAATAATAAAATTTGAGAAAGAGGTAAGGTATTTTAAATAATTTTAAAGTAACTTCTATGAAAAATCTCATACAAAGAGCTAACCGACTTTGATAGAGTACTGCTGATAGCGTTTTGCTTTGTTTGAACATTGTTTTAACATTTGTATTTAAATGATGTCATTATCGTTTTGGTTGTTCCATAAATCGATACAACAGTTGAACCGCATCTTATTGCTATGCAATACGTGAAAAAATTCCGAATATGTTTCATAAATTACATGTGATCAAAATTAACCCTATACACGTGAAAACTTTCACAAATAAATCAAAATATTTCTTGGGTATTTAGCATTAATATTTGCTAAGCTCTGAGTTAAGCACAATTGTCAGATTCGGCAAAAAGTCTACACAGTCGCGTATTAAAATGTCTATATTTAATCCCGATGAGCTTGAAATGATAAAACGATACATCTCAACTTTTATTCCTACTAAATTGGAAAATGAATATGCAGACTTAGTCCCCAATTACGTAACACTGACAGCTTCAAGATGTTAAAACTTGTTTAAGAGACACTTTTAATTTCTTCTACTTCAGTTTTTAACCTAAAACCTGACATTTTCTGGAATCGCATTTTCGAAGCTGGTTTATAAAGATTTATGAGTCTCCAGATTCTAGTTTTAAGCAACACACAGACATGGACGTCTGAGTTTTAAGTCCTTCAGAATCAATATTGTCTACAAACATAACTTCCCAGCTTCCAGCGCAGCAACTTGATCAATTACGATCCATTTCATTGATTGAGTGAATAAATGGACAGCCACATGCGCCATATAGCGCTATCATGCACAGACAATCAAGACAGCTACCGGTGTGTTGATCAATACTCTTTGTTTTGTCGTAATGACACATTGACAACTATACAAAATGTAATGGATCCGCAGTATTAGTTTGATACATATATTAAAAAGCTTATTTTATTTAAAGGAATTCCATTAGCAGGTTGTCAAGAATAGCAGCCTGACACTTCGGAGTAAATCTGCAATTATATTTTCTTGTCAAAACACAATGACCTTTATTCATATCTCTAACCATTAGAACCATGCAAGCAGGAAATACATTGACAACGATTCGGCAATGCGACATGTTATGAGTCAGGTCGCGATCAGTTAACTTGTAGTGAAAACAGTTGTGGTGTCTAGGATTTCACAACTCCTTTTAATACTAAGCAAATATTTCAAGAAAGAAATACGGTAAATTTAACTTTAAAATACGGTTTGATTAGAACTGCTTGCTGAAACACACATTTCTACCATCATGTTTCTTTCCGGTAATAAAACCTTATAAACGTCTATGTTTTTACGGTTGGCTTTTAAATCACTCTAAAGATTTTAACTGATATACATGTAGCAGCCTTAAAAGAAATATAGATTGAAGAAAGTTTCATTTGTCATCAATGAATTTCATTTGTTTCGGACACAGCTATCAGAGTAAAAAAAAGAAAATCTGATTGTGTAGTACAAAAACAAATAATCATATCACACATTACTTTAGAGGTATTGTATAATCGATTAAGCAATAAGATAATATGATACTATAAGCATATAAACAGATATCAAAATTTTAAAAAGACACAGGGCCAATGTATTCACTTGCAAGCCAAATGTAAATTAAGAACAAATTTGTGATCAGTAAGATAAAAGCAAACCCAACCGTTACGGCCTTGATACGGTCAGTCAGCAAAAGGGACCATCTGGTGTGCTCAAACCAGTTATACAGACCTCCAACATCGCACTTCCTGAGGCCGTCTACAGATAACTGAAATACTGTTGGTGGGACGATAAACCAAATAAACAACAACTTCCTAGTGCTGACTTTTTCTTAGATATGTTAAGATGTCGTTAAAGGAAGGAGTGACGTAATTGAAAAATAATGTCCACAAGGTATAAAGAAGAGAGAGACGTATTATTTCTATTTTTTTCTAGACAACTCCTATATATCATTCCGACTAATAAAGCATGCACAGAAGGTAATGATAGTGGGTAAACTAGCATTTTGCTTGAAATATTTTTCCTAAGTTTTGAAATATTTTTTGGTGGTCTTTGAGTTTTCTTTTGCTGTTCAATTGCAAATATTGTTGCCTTTATTTGTAAACAGTCTCTTCTCGATAATGTCGCTTTTAAATTTAACTGTCGTGTTTATTTATGCATATCGCTAGTTCGAAGTTTAATGTAATTCTCAAGGAAACAACATCACGTTTCCTTATTCATTAGACAATTTACTTTCTTATCTCTGCAATGATGCAAAGTGCTTTCTACAGAATCATCTAGAAAAAGTGTAACAGCACTAACTGATTGTGATCGGGTTGATAGTGTAGGTATTAACCCATACATTAAAAAATGTACACACATCGGTTGTATAAAGATAAGGTTGTTGGGTGCATAATATATCGTTATCTTCCTTGACAAGTCTCCTGCAAACATAGGTATAATAATTCATTTCATTTGTAGTGGTTGGTTTATTCCTCTTTTTATCAAAGATAATAGTTGAACGTATTATGTGTTGACTTTACATCTAAAATATATAGCGAAAACAGAATTTATTTAAAAAATGAATAAGATGAAACAAGTTCGCACTTCAGATATTTTTTTGTTTTAATTTAATCACATTCTGTATTATAGAATATATAAGGAATTATCCCTGTATTGATTAAGCATCGAACAATGATACTCCTGCGGGTGTAATGTATATAAACCAAGATAGTTAATCAAATATATGAAAACACAATACTACAATGTGTGATTGGAAAAAAGTAAATATAAATTACATAACTGATCAATACAAATTACTTTTTCTAAAATAGCCAAACCATACAAATATTTTCCAGACAATCCTATTACTGTCCACAAGGTTTTAAAAGTATTAAGAATTAGAACGCCATGATTACATACTGAAGCCAAACGCTAAGAAACAATACATTAATGCAGTACAGATAAAAAACAATAATGTTATATTAACAATGATTCATTATTTCTGATATTTTAATGTCATTAAGTTGAAATTGCATGATACAGTTTCCTAAAATTCGGCTTCATTTTAAGATAGTGCATTTTTTTGACAAATTTGTTTTCTGGATATGACTGTATAAAAGAATAACGTATACAAATCGAAACAGTATAATTTATCTTCTAAGTAAGAAGATATTGTCACTATGAAGATATTTCTTCCCTTCGAATGATAACATTATATGGCATGGCTGTTGAAATCGAACTGAACATTCCTGTTGGTTTGTGATTGTTTAAAACGTTTGGACAAGCGTTTGTAACTGTTGGAACGATTCCTTTAAATCAAAAGAAGAAGTCAAGTTTAAAACAAAAACATGGTTAATTGCTGCGGTTCAAGGCATATTATGTTAACACCATAGTGCAAAATGATAATTTACGTTTAAAAATTCCTCATACAAAAAATAATAGTTTTATACCGCTATTTAAAATTGGTTGCCTCTGAAGAAATTTGATCTTTCTCTGGAATGCAGAGGCATTTATCAATTTTGGAATGAGAAACCTATTAATTTTTTATCAAATACAATACGTTTTATCGGTACGAAATATAAAACCCCGACTTGTTTCGTATTCAATTACTTTAATATTATTGGTATCATTTATTTATAGGTAAGAGACGCAGTTTTTTGTATCTGGTGAAATTAGGCTTCTAATGCGTCAACAGAAAACACAAAATGTAAGCATAAAAACTATTTAAGAGTGAGTTCTTCTTATAAGTTAAATAATAACGGTGTATATATTTTACTCCCAGAATGTATACGGTGTATACATTTTAAATTTAACTTATTTCTGCGAAAAATTGATATATATATTTTCATAATTACAATACTAATATGCATGAAGCTAATACAAATGACCCCTGAAATGGAAGTAGTCTGGTTTATTTACTTATTAGATTTTCTATCTTTGCATTAAAAATATGCCATTGATAGACACAAAAAATCCCACAACGTTTACATTAATAATTGTTATTGGTATAACATTTATCAAATTAACGAAGATAATGGTCGCATACCTTTCTATGAATTCGCCCCTGCCCCCACCAGAGTGTCTTGGTAGAAGAACATAATCACAAATAAATAGACGCACGCATGATACAATGATAATGGCTGAGTTTTATCACATTTCTAAAAGTCAATTACATGTAATGAAATATATTTACGACTTGAAATAATAAAACAATTCTAGAAAAAAATGTTCATGTAAACAATAAATACAACGAAAACTCATTACAATGTAATGGTTTGAATGGGATTTTGTAAATAAAAACAACGACACGCAAATGACAATACATATATTACGCTTTTGTTGTAAAGCACCTTTAAATGATTTCTTTACCTTATGTTCTTAAAAAGTAAAATACTTACGAACGGAAAAAAAACAAACAAACAACGGAATACAGGTTCTAATCCATTTGGTTAATTGCAAGCCCGCCGTACATCATACGATTTAAAATATTTGTGAGCGCACTGTCCAAGACACCAATCATTTTCTCTATCAAGCAGCATAACTGCTTAATTTATTTTTTAAACTGAGTATTTAATTTATACTGACAGAAACAGAAAATAATTGGGAATTAACTCAATGTTTTCACATTGAAACTATGGAATTAATAATATAATTTGACTCCTGTTCTGTTTTAGGAGTTTTGAGATCTACTTGGTTATCCATTGCATGCCTCTTGACGTGATCAGTTGGCATACCGTAAAATATTCAAAGAATCTAGTACTTGTGTACACTTGGGAAAATGCAACGTGACTTACCATAGTTGCGAGGTATTGGTTGCATTATTTTTCATTTAGTCTCCCTTTTTCTTATACATAGCCAAATCTAAAAAAATAGTAAGTTTCAGAGGCGGAAACAGGGAGTGAGTGGTGTACAAAATCTTTTAGTGGTTCGGTGTTTAAAAGCGTATCTTTTAAAGAGTGAATAAGCAATAATGAAAAATTGAACGTTTATTTAAGTGTCCGCGTCAAATGGGGGATAGTCTTGGCAGGCACTAGTGACACAGTTATCGCTGAGAAATTTCGACTGGGGCTTATGTATTATATACTTTTATATACTTGCGTAAAAGTCGTTGTCAGTAGTAAAATCAAGATACTTTGCACATAATGTTTTATAGGTCGATTGATAAATGTTACTTTTCTCTTTTAGATGGGCTTAGTGCTGTGATAATGAATTTGCTTTTAATGAGGGCCGCTTTGGAATTCATCCTAGCCGAGATTGTATCGTCATTTGTAAGAAAATTAAATATAATGATAGACTGCCACGCCAAAACAGCACCGGCATTACCTTTAAGATAATTTATCTTTTCTATTCCAGGTATATAAATACATCGGCCCAATTAGAGGACTTAAAAATCTCCGTGCATATAAATAGCATTGTTTGTACAATTCACAATTGACATTGTAACCCATTCATGCACCGTATTGTTTTCTCAGATATAACGCATATTGCATTCGTCATAAAACTTAGATGCAGAAGTCTTATAATTTTATTTTGAAAACAGAAACTGGAAATTTATAGGTTAATTAGTATATTGAGAGATTACGTTAGTTTTTGCGTGCCTGATATATAGCTGATTATGTTGATTGTTGTCTTACGATACGAAAGTGATAAAGTTATTACACACTTTTTTTCGAATATAATTATAACTACTACTTCTACTTATGTGAGTAGTAAAATTCGGGCTGCTTTTCTTGATGGTCGACATCTTGATTGTAAAGCAAACCCAAATTGTATAAAGTTATACGAAGAACTGCACTTCTAACATCTACGCTGATTAAAAATTATAAAAGTGAATCAAACAATAAATACGTCTTTGACAATGACAAGTATATACAATTTCATTGCCAACAATATGATTTAGTATACATTCTAAAATGGAAAATGGTTACCATGGCAACCATGAATTTGGTTATTCTATTGTCATAAAGATGCCTTTTGCAATGTAACTAGTGATAACATACTAATTTTGTATACTAATTGTGATGAACATCAGCTGAAATAACAAATTTAATTCAGATACAAAATAGGAATAACTAATCAGTTACATAGGAAATACAGATTGTTTTTCCCTTCATAATTTTGACATCTTGCTCTGTCTTAAAGACAGGATAAATTTACAGAGGCAAAGGCTACTCCAAGCTTAACACTAGCGCGACCTACTCACCTAATATTAAAGCACAACGTATAATTAATTGACAGGTTACTAGTATTGAAAAAGTAAGTAAAAACTACAAAGATTTATAATGTAAATTGTATCAGATAATCACTAAGGTAGTACCGAGATATATTAAAGCAACACAATTAATGTCATCTAATTCTATGTTCTAAAGCTGTTCATACACACACAAAAACGGTATTTATTGACAGTTCTCATGCACAATATCCTAGAACAAGACAAGTTGTTCTTTATACAAATGGGCATACTCTGACAAGAAACAAATAGTAATGCACATGCATAGTAAACATTCTACAATAGTTGAATAAGTTCTGTATTATTCTGTGTGTATAAACATTTTGTATGCAATAAATTGAGCACCTTCTCTCAAGTCTTCATCAAATTGACATATTTCCAAAGTGTCCTAAACACAAAAAATAAAAGTGTTTAAATTATAAATTGTGCTATTTATTAACATTGCACCTAACAAAACAGCAATAAATATGTAGTTCTAATCGAACTTTATCTATATTTTGTCTATTTTTAAATTGGTAAATTACTGAAAGGTTGCAAAAATATATGCAAAACAGCTCTTACATAAAATCTTATTTCAGGCAATGAATGGTGTGGGCAGCATGGTGATCAACCACACAATGATTTACATCTTTGTATTTGTGTTGTAAGATTTAACATCCGCTCTTGGTTTTCCTGACCACAGAATCAGCAACTTTTCACATGGAATGGACTGTACTGACACGCCATTTGAACTGAAATGTTTGGAAGTGAATTTAAAATATACTGCCTTAAAATGTGTTTACTGTTGTTATATTTAAATCAACAAAAACACATGATAACTGGATCTTAGCCTACTAGTACAGAGGCCGATCTGCAACTCCCCCGACCATTCATATTAAGTGAATGTGTCATTTTCCAAAACTTACAAAACTAGTTACAGTGTAAAAGTTTCCTAGTCATATAAGATACTTTCCATAATTCAAGGTACTAATCTGGACTGAACTTGGTATAACCTGCTTTAATGGCCGAGAATTTTATCTGCTTACACAGCCCATACATGTCGCGCCATGATCCATACCTGTTAAATTTAATCTTAATTTAACAGTATTGGGATTTGAAAAGTGTTAAATATTATTGGTTATAAATTCGAAAGTATGGTATAACCATTGATACAAAGCTATAAACTGTCTTTTTCCTATAAACATTGATTTAGGTACAATTTACTAAGAAGGCACTAATACTTCTTTCACTTAAATAATTCAAAGAAGAATAATAAATCGATTCTAAACTATGATGATACACTACTTAATGATGTGCATATATATAAAACAGTCCCCTAGTCCCAAATAAAAAGTAGATAAAGAAAAGTATTTAATACACAGTAAACACTTGCCCGATACCTCACTGCAAATTCAGAATCAGTCACATTTCTGCAAGGATTTACAATATGGTCGACCATCTTGTTGGCCCATTGAGGATGGATCACTTGCTATGTATAGTAGGACACTGACCTAAAATATATATAATAAGCAAAATTTTATTAAGTGGCAACTTCATTTTGCTCTGAGGTACCTCTGTTAAAGATGCATGATAAAATATGAACCATGTGTTAATATATATATATATATATAGTTTAAATTAAAGTTGAACAGAGAAACGTGAACGCAGATGAGTGAGGCAGCACCAGTCACCAGTGCCGTAGAGCAGATTACGATGGAAACTGTCGATACAGGATAAGGTTGTCCGTTTACAAAACAGGCGATGCACACCAAACACAAACCTTTCATGGCAAAAACAACTCTTTTATCTCTTCATTAATAGTTTTTTGCATGGAATCTAAATACTTTATAGTGTATTAAAATTTACCGAATTCTATAAGAAACAAAACACTATTTACACAAATGGCTACAATAATATTGATATTGATACGAACCCGCAGTACGCAATATATGATATAATTCCAAACTTGTTCATATAACCGTAAGGAACTCTAAAATAACATGAAGCAAAATATAAGCCAAGAGAAAACAGCCCCAATCAGGACACCGTTTGATATTAATGAAAGGAAAGAGCAGAGCACGCTGAGATGCTAGAAATATATAGCCTTCGTTCCCACAATTTTCTTAAACATGATTCAATAATAATGAACATGTAATCAATTGAATGGTATAGTCAGTAATAACATCAGTTATCTGAGACAAAATTCGTTCAGATAAACAAATTTTAACGAAAATCGATAGATATATTGTAGATAAAATGAAATAAATGCAAAGGACGTAATGTCTTTTGATCATAATTAATTCCTTGACTAATCAATAGTAATATCAAAAGCACAGGCAAGCGATTTCCTATTGACACCAAAAAGTAATAAATGAAAAAAAGAAGTAAATAAATAAATAAATAAATAAATAAATAAATAAATAAATAAATAAATAAATAAATAAATACGAAGACATTCTTTTGAAATAAATTTGACACTTTTGCCACGTGTATCTCAAAAATTAAAAAAAGTGGAAGAATTATGCATCAACGTTACTAACTGTCATTTACGGTTTAATTAAAAAATAAACATAACATAATAAAAACATAAACAGAGAATGGAAGTGTTTGCTGACCTATCCTGTTCTTTCCAAAGTGTTGTACGACAACATTAGTCTAGTTATTTTTGAAGTATATTGTTGCAAAACAAGTATGGTTATTGCAGCGAGGTTCATATATTATTGGTGTATGAAGAGACCAGACATTGTACTAGGTAAAACCACTGGCCAACCACAGGTCAGCAGTAAGACCTCCGCAAATATAAGTCACTTTTTTCTGAACCCACGAGATAAGGGCCAAGCAGTCTGTTAGGACAAAATTAGTCCAGTAAATGCATTACAGCGACAAAAATATGTTCATTGCAGCGACGTTCATCTGTTATCTGTGTATGAAGAAATCAGACCTTTGTTTTGGTAGAACCACCAATCTAGCGCAGGTCAGCTGGAAGACCTCTTCATAGATCAGTCTATTTGTCCCACGAGGCCAGGAAGCCTAAAACACAAGTCGGTGACTTTTCCACTGTAACAAAAAAACAACAAAAAACAACAACAACAACAACAACAAAAAACGAAAAAAAAACAGAAGCAAAAAATATACAAATCATTAACAATTGCAGCAGCTATAACAGCAACACCACCAAAAACACTATCGCCACTAAAAATAACAACTTAAGAAACAATAACAATACAATTAGATTATTATTTTTACTAGAAGGTATGTTACCAATTTCAAGTTTAATCTTTAACGGACTATTCATTAAACTTTCCTGCAGAAATTATATTCTGCTGTTACAATTTTCAAAAATTCTTACAATTACTTCAAGCGTTGATTAAAATGTGCATTTAGAATTTGTGCTAAAGCAGCTCAATTTAATATACGTCTTCAAATTTAGTTTAACATAATTACCCTTAGGAATAGGAATGCATAGGAAATGTATGACATTTTTTTGCGGTAAAAAAATATTTCTAAGAAATTTTGCCTCATCCTTTTATTATTGAACGTTTCACATTGATGATGGTTCCAGGCATATTTTTGGGGAAAAACAACACAATATTTTATGAAATCAAGATAAAATATAAATCACTGAAGTTTCGTTAAAACGCTCCAAATTAAAGGTAATTTCTATATAAAGCAAAATGCACTGTTAGGCTTGGTTGGTATACATGCCTCATGCATGGTATGGGCTTATGGTTCTCTCTATTTCATTCTTTCTATCTCTCTCTGCTTTTCTCCTTCTCCATGTTAAGAAAGCTGTTATGTCTTTTCTCCTACAGCGAATAATGAAATAACTTTGATAATCAACAGAACGTCAGTGTACCAAGAGAAGATACAGTTTTGAAGCGTTTACTACAAGATCTCAGTTAAGCATAGTAGTTTATCAGAGTGGTAGTAGATGATACATAAGCATGAACGATACAGCCGTAAAATCCACGAAGACATCAACCAAATGAAATTCAAACTGACTTAAACGATAAATATTGAAAACAAATACAGTAAAGACGTACACACAACGACATAATTTCAAAGCATGATTGCATGACATCCAAGAACTAGAAGATATTGTGCTGAAAGCATTATCCGAAAAAAAAAACCTTGTGTAAACATATGGTAAGATATCCAATACAATCGTGTATGATGTTCAGACAAAACCAATTGCTGCAATTTTCAATAATAAAATGTAAGATCAAACATATCAATACCACTTCTATACTAAGTATATTTGAATGAAACACAGGAAAATATTAAATAACAATGGTATTGATTTCAGTTGTCCGCATTTGTCGAAATAAAATGAAATCATTTAAACACTAAGTACGTAGTAAACATTTGCTATATTAAACAGTAAAAACAGTAAAACAATCTAGTATGAATATGTATATGTGTTCTTGTTATCTACATGTAATACGTTGTAACTTTTATTGTCAACTAACAATAAATAAATTTAAAGTTTGATTAAGTGCATAGTTTTTCATGCTTTAGGGTTTTAACATGACTTGGTTCTTATATTGGATTGTTAAATTTGTCTTTTCACAGTCAGTAATGCTATTAACTGCAAAAAACCTTTAAATATCAATAATAAGTAAAAAGAGACTGTCAATGTAAAGATAACATTGATATTGACCAATTTGTTTAAATTTTATGAAAACTCTCCAAATATTAATTGCATTGACACAAGATTTAACAACATGAAACACATTTTTTGTGCATAGTTTAAAAGTCAATTTATAAGGTAACAATAAAATATATACGTGCTAAACAAACACATGGACTCTATATAATATATATAACAAAAATAAATAACTTATGCAGTTTAAACCAGAACATACTACTATAATTCCATTTGTAACCATGCATAATGATATTCAATGAGAACGCGATTTTAGAACAGTGAGATTCATTGAGTGATTCCAGCTCTTTGGAAAATGGGATGTATGAATTTATAATACAATATTTGTACGAAAATGATTGCGCTCTCGGCTAAATTTTAGCATAATATTACAATTACAACAAGTTCTCAACAGATTTCCTCCAAAAAATATGGTTGATATTTCATATTGAATTATGGAAAATTTAATCCACGCTCAGCAAATGGTACAAAATCAATTATACATTATATAAGTAATGAAATCAATTATCTGTTATATTATTACATGTAACAGGACCTATTTTTACGTTCAATACATTGTTCAATCACGACTTAATTAACATGTAGGGGCATCAACTGAAGTCAGGTTTTACTTTATATTCTTCTTCAGACGCCTCGGCTGTAATACATGTAACTAAATTCTTAATATTTTGGCTTGAATAGCTCTTATATTTAACCTTCTCGTCACATTATAGATATAGTATCTATGGATAAATGTTTTCCTTGATGATACAGACGACAAATAAACATCATTTTTTTCCATTTCCCTTCAATCAATTCGTGCCTTTAAAAATAATTATTGAAACGACCGAAGTTTAACGTCACATTGAACAGATTCTTCATTTATTAGAAGCATTGGAACGAAATAGTTTTTTTTTCAACAAAATATGTTGTTAGGTATCATACAATCTGGCGGCTTTGAGATTGAGAAGTACGATAAACGTCTGCACATAGACATGAGGAGGAAAGATCTTCACATTGCTAACAGAAAAGAATATCCCAACTGATAGGGTGCAACAGCAGTGTTTTACAAAAAGGTGTCTTTTCAACACTGGATACATTATGTGTGAACATTCCCTATTGAAAGTGCACATAAAACTAGCCTACATTTGGTTCAGACATTTGTTTTCTCTTGAGAAAAAAATGTTGCCAACAACGCTATTTTGCTGAGAAAGTATGCATCAAACTGAATACTGGATGATGAATTAGAAAGTACTAAGAACCTCGTGCACCAGAAAGAACACTTCATTCTGGTGCGAACAAAAAATAATACCAAACACATAAAACAAGGATTTGTTTTAAAGGGCATGCTCATATGTTAATATGCATTTAAAATTTAAATTAAATTAAAGGCAGTGCTAAAAACAGTAAATAGACTTGCAAATAAAACAGCGCTAAGAAGTCTGAATGAATACATTTGCAATTAGAACTTTTGGAAAACCAGTATAAAATAGAAAGGTAATAAATGCTTACAAATATATAAAATAATTATGTGTAAAATAAACAGTACTAACATATCAGCATAGTAAGAAGGTGTAATTAGAGTTTTGCTTACTTATCTGTATAAGCATAATCTGCTTCATTAACGTAGCAAATCCATACACGACGACATGAGCAGTGCAATCAATCCGTAGGTACTTGTAATTAAACAAATCAGTATAATATTGAAATGGTAATGAGGGCATTGTTTACAAGTCAGTAAAATAAAAATTTTAACATGTATTCAGAGAAGTGCATACAAATCAGCAGAAGATCAACATTTAATAAGAGTACTATGTTATAAACATCGTTGTAAAAATACGATGCTTTGAATTTATGTCACATTAACAACCTCGTAGAAATAGCATAATATTGCAAATAAGAAACGTTACAAGATAGGTCGATTGAGATATAAAAAGTAATATGGTTTGAACATGTTATGTTTTTATATTTATAACGATGTTTACCCTATAGTAAACAGAGACAATGGTAAATATGAATAGTATACCAAAGAAGATAAAAATGTGATATTTTTTGAATCATTTCTAAAAAAGTTTGGAAGTTTAGCTAGACATATTGCAATATAAAATATTTACCTCATCAATTAGGTCTAACTTGTCCGACATTGTAATTCATGACAATAAACCATTTTATATGTCTTAAACATACACTTATACTAGTTTACTGCTTTATTTTAAAAGTATATTCTTTAAAATATAAGTCATTAAAGCATGTGTGCAGTTTCCAGTCCGGATATTCCATCAACTCGACTTTTTATGTCATACACAAGCGGAAATTATTCCATCGAGTTCTGAGTTGTATTTCCTTATGATAGCAATTGTATGCAGTTGTTTTATCTGTTAACGTCTTTACACTCCTGCAGATCCTGCCTTTTACAATCATCATGGATGGCATGTCACTTATATATTTTTAAAAATATAAAAAAGCTCAAGGTAAACACTCAGGTTTAGTTGTTGCTTCCTAATTCAGTGGCTGAATGGTTATGATATTATCGTTTTGAATCGGTAACTTCAAAGTCAGATCTTTTAATAATTATTGTAAGGCACAATTTTACTTCATAGACATACTTATTATAATTTTGATTATTAACAATATAATGAAATACAGGTCAAACATGTACTTTTCACGCTTCTTTTCACTCTGCTTTGAACTTGATAATTTTGACTTTTGACTGTGGAATATTGGTTGACATTAGAAAAAAATATATTGAATATGGCATCTTATGAACTACTACTACTACTACTACTACTTCTACTACTACTACTACTACTACTACTACTACTACTACTACTACTACTACTACTACTACTACTACTTCTACTACTACTACTACTACTTCTACTACTTCTACTAATACTATTACTCCTTATGATAATAATAATAATAATAATAATAATAATAATAATAATAATAATAATAATAATAATAATAATAATAATAATAATAAAATAATAATAATAATAATAATAATAATAATAATAATAATAATAATAATAAAAGTTGGGGTATTATTTTTTAGTCAATTTTGAATAATCATCTCCAATCCAAATAGTTTATAAAAGTTTCTGTGCTGAGATAAACGATATGCATAACGATGTGGCTACCATAATTAATATAGTATGTAATGGTCGACATCCGGGTATGTCAATAATTAAATTTAAATGATGAATGCAAAACAATAAATGTCAATATATGTGAACATTTAATTTCTTAAATTTAAAGCCAATTTTTGTAGAATGATATATAAACTATCCTCTTTTATTTTTAAAAGACATCACATAATATTTGATAAATTTGTTTTATTCTTTCTTTATACTTCTCAATGTTTCTCTTGTTTTCTGTTTTATTTCACATAAAATTCTTCTATGTTATTTTCCCAACAATAAGCAAAGAAACAAAGGTTAAGTGAAACACAAGTCAATAACAACACTTGACAGGTTTCTAAGCGTTCACCGTAATATCTCACTCAAACTTGGTAGTTAAGCCGGATGTTCGACTGCATATAAAATATTAATGAAACACAGACATCAAACAAATGCAACTCTTGGCAAAAGAAACTCTACAAATGAGAACAGATACAAATCAGACGTACAAAACAACTCTAACATTGGCAAGCAGAATCGTATGACACTTAAGAACATTGGAGCACCGCCAACAATAATAACAAAATCAAGAATAACTAAAACTTACAATCTATAAATGCATCAATACATACAATTTTAATTAAATTCGACTTTAATTGTTTTCTATGTATGTCAACTGCCAGTCTATTAAATGCAGGATAACAATATAACAAAACCAATCTTTTAGTATATCTTTACGCTCAAAATGTTTTCTTTTGAACAAATAATATATTACAGTTTATGAAAGATATTACACATTCAGCAAACAGACTGAATTAATACTGCTAAAAGATAGCTAAAAGATTCGGCGCTAGTTTAAATTTAAAAATAAATATGACTATGTAAATAATGTAATTTCTTTGGCATCCAAAGATATACACATTGATGGCTTTTATTCAAATTGTTTGCAAAAGTCATAAAAATAGATATGCTTTATATTTTATTGTTTGCCATACAAATTTATATCTATCGTTTTTGTTAATCAAATGAAATAAATGTTTGCTTATCTAAGACCACTTCTAACTAAGAAAACATTCTGACGAAACATATTTGAATTAATATATTTTATATTTTATTTTTTTTGATTGTGAAATATAAATATGAATACTAAGGAAAACGATTTTGCTGATGAGCTGATGAGATAAAAAATATCGATGGTAAATGGGAACAAAAGAAACACACATCTTAAAGTCTACGTGTTTACCCGACATGCAATTTATATTAACAATGCAACTTAAATTAACAACACACTTAAGTTAGTTTCGATGCATAATTAAATGGCTTCGGTGGTTAATATCCATCTAGACATGAATATATACCGTTTTCACTTCTTCTCTAGATATTTTCCTTTCAATTTTTGTATTTCTAGTACAACAGGTTCTCTTCTCCCCGACCAAATACAGTGTAGATATTCTTTAATTACATCACAATCTTTTTATTTAACGTCCGTACTTAGGGTTAAGGATAAATCATCACTTGAACAGTTTTGTTTAAAAATGATCTGTTTTCTTTTCAATGTTTGTATTTGAGGAATCGCCCCCAAGGAAGTGCAATATTACAGCTCTGTAAAACATGCTTAAGCAGTCAGTCCATTTTTCGATTGGCCGTTCGAGGCGACAGTTACAATTTGTTACACTTTAAAATGATATTATAATTAACTCACCGTGAAAACAGGCCTGGACAATCTGGAAGATCTGAGCATTCGTTAACCCGTTTTTTCTCATTGTTTTTGTCACTTTTAGGTCTACCAGTGTTTGTGATTTTGTCTATGCACACAGGAGCCTTAATTATTGCCCTATATTATTTGTTGTACTCCTGGTAAATAAATCGAAGAAAACATGAATATCAAACGGAAGCCTTGCAAACAAGCTGATCTTGAGATTTGTGATGGCATCCAGATTTTTTTATCACTTCTTGATTTTCACTTTCTTGCGTACTTTTCACAGGCGATTAACATAATTTTAACTAAATGATCTTTCAGTATGTTCAAAGTATTTTAAATGCAAACATGTGTCGCATTCTTTATTTTTGGAGATATACATTCCACACATAATACACTAACTGTCGAACTTTGACTCAAATATATATATATATATATATATATATATATATATATATATATATATATATATATATATATATATATATATATATATATATATATATATATATATATATCCAGTACAATAGTCTTGATAAGATAAAATGTAGGTTTACTTGCAAACTCAATATTGCTTTAAATAGTTATCATGCAAATAACAGTTACATAACAATTCCATAAATGTTCAGACAATAGGCTACATTTTATGACAGGTACATCCGAAATGTCAATTAATTACTTGTCTTCACAAAATTATAAATGTGTACTTTTGTGTATGAAACACGTGTAAATGTTAACTAATTAACCAATCGGAAATTGAAAATGGATATTACTATGTGCTTATAACACGGACGAAAAAACAGCACAATCTATTTGGCATTAAACGTAACCTAGAACAGGTTTCTCTTTATACAACATCATGGTAATAACAAAATTGACGACCTCATTAGAATTAATTGAACATATAATTTCCTCAATTCTTTGAAGGGCCATATAATCTCATGGCTGGAGATTAGGAAAAAACGATTGAAGTTTGCACATAGAGAGGATGGATGAAAGATACTAACTGTGAGAAGAAGAAACAAATTCCACCATCAATGGGTGCAGCAGAACTAGTGTCTTAAAACTAGGTGCAATTTTCCCGATGGATCCAGATGATCCTAGGTTATACTTTATACTCGAAACAGGCAGTGCACACAAAACATGTGTATATATCTATTTCCTGACATCAGTAGACTGAAGGATTCTAACAACGCGTTTATATTATTTTATTATTATTTAAGAACGAACCCGTCAAGCGGAATGGTCGATGATAAATAGAAGAATACTGTTAACTTCCTTCACAGTAAATAATTCGCTTCAAACTTGTGCTAACAGTGAATACAGAATGTACAATACAAACATTGATTCAATTTTAGAATGCGCTTATGACCTCAGTGACGTTAACATGATGTGTAACGAGAACTAAGCTATTTTATATGTAAACAAACAGACTAATATTTTAGTCATAGTAATAGTTACAAAAGTCAACCGTAAATGATTTGACACCTATTTGCAATCCTTAACACCTTTTTTGCTTTTACATTGATAAAAGAATCGTCTATGTTTCAGGCACTATTCGAGTTTGCATCTGAAATTGGCTTTTTTTTTACATTTTTTTTACATTTTTAGAACTTATTTTTTGCGTGTGAACGTTTACCTTTGGATTTAAGTACGTTTCAAATAAACCAGGGTTATGTGTTTATTGAATTATTGGAGGCAATTATCGATGAGTTCTTTCAAAGAATATCAGGTCTAGGAAGCGCATTAATAAATCTGGTCCGTTCATACATTTCATCAAATTATTTTTATCACACACATGCGAACATGTTAGTTCGTGTATTAACTAGTTATAACAGGATCTGTTTGCAGCTGTTGCATTTGTAAAAACTATGAAGTAGATCTTTGCTTTAGCTTTAACTGTCTTCGTTTTTGGCAGGCTTAATTGTGACATGTCAAGATTAACTACCGCCCCATAGCCTTTGATTGGCGTTTTACAATCATTATACGTGGCATGTCAAGATTAACGACCACCCCATAGCCTTAAATTGGCGTTCTACAATCATTATACGTGTCATGTCACATACTTGTTACAAAACGTACTAGCTTGAATTTGTTATATGAAGGCTTGATCTCTTTTAGCAATTGTGGAATACATTATTATTTATATATATTCCATCATCATCATCATCATCATCATCATCATCATCATCATCATCATCATCATCATCATCATCATCACCATCATCATCACCATCATCATCGTCAGTGCATCATTATCATTATCAGCATCATGTATGCAAATAAGAACATTGCAATTTTTTCAATGAAGTCAAATAACACAAAGTTTAAGGTAACGGCTGTAAAGTTTCTGTCTTAACATGTCTTTATAGATGTTAGGTACAAGTAGCCTTATACACGTGTTTCATTTTCTATTTTTATTCTGACGTTCTGAAAAATAAAGTAACAAAACATTATATAACAGTTTATGATTAATTAATTGCCAGACAATTATTTATTTTTATTTAATTGTAGTGTTATAAATTGACAATACGCAGTTTCATATTCTTTCTATTGTCATATAAACATACACATCTTCTAATGATAATGTTGTTTCCATAAGAAAGTAATCCTCAATTTACACAATAATTGTAAAATTTAGTGTATAAATTACCTTTTAGATTATAAAGCACTTGGACTGTTATTGAGAATCGAGCTAATGTAAGATCAAAGACCGCGAAAAACACACACTTAAAACTCAAAAGGGGGTATTCCACGTCTCGTACTTTATCGACACTTATCGGTGACCACTAACATCAAAGGACCTGGAAGTTGTTAAGGAGTAACATACCATGCCCGATACTTGTATGACATTCCTTTATGCCACTTCTCCAGAAGAACCATGTAAGTGCTTGCAGGTTGCTTCCAGTTTAAAGCACTCTCTTGCAGTGTTTTACTTTCGCTTTTAACATTAATACATGTACCTAACTATTTAAAACACATAACACACTTAATTATTTTATCATTACTGTTTCTGGTAGCGTGGTATGATTAATAATAATATTTAACGTGGTTTATAAACATTTGGCACGTTTCGTTTTAGTCTCTTTTTCTGAGATTTTTTATTTATATTAACCAATTAATAAACCTATAGATGTTGCGTTTCGAGCAAAATTGGTTCCATCATGCGATACATTTGAGACGCGTTCTTTTTCTTTTCATAATCCCCGTATATTGTACAATCTCCAGCTACCAAAACACTGCATCAATCTGGTTATCTCGTAATATTGTCTTAATTTTTCATAAGAATACTAGCGGCATCACCATCAAGGCTTCAAAGAAACATAATAAAAGTATAAGAACTTCTTGGGCGTGGGATTTTATAAAAAATAGATTTCATTATCTTTTTGTTTCCTATCACAAATTCATACTCGTGCTTTTATTTAAGTGTTAATTATATAAATGTTAAATTGGCAACATTGTGCATCTGCTGTAACTGTGCACTTAATATGACGAGGGAATACACACTTTTGCTGAATACGCCTAAATTACACCATGCTTGCCTTGACATTCAAGGATTGTTTGTAGATATTTAGTTTATCTGTAATAACGAGCTTTTGAATGCGACTTCAAATATAACATTATGTTCTGTCTGGCATGTCACTACCTCTATGCAGTCATTCATTAGTCAAGTATTAATAACGTGTCATTGCGATCTTACCCAGAAGTTGAGTGTTTATAATTTTGCAATTCCAAACTCTATAACTTCCCTGTATATTTATTGGATAAAATTGTCGTCAAGACTTGATATTAATGCAACAGTTTCTCTCAGTAGTGATAAGATCATGCGTATGACTTCTACCTAGCTACCTTTTGTAATATAAATCTGAACAACTTATGTCGAAGGAATTGTACAACAGATGTATGATGAGATGAGTAAACTAAAGTAAATATATTGTTTACTATATGAAAGGACTTGCAGTCGCCTAGGGCAAATCTCTATTTGGAAGTATGCTTAACTGTCAATATTCAAAAGGAATCAAATATTTGCGCCGAGAATCACAGGCGTATGCCAGTAAGCACAATCAAGAAAAAAAAAAAAGCATACAACAACTGAATTAAACCCATTGGAATTTAATTCTGCCAAAGAGGTTTGCTTGATAACTCTAGTCTGCCTTTACATGAAATATTTTTTGCACATTAATCGTCAAAACAATGATTTTGAATGGGTTGAATGGTTTAATAAAACAACTGAAACAATCATACACATACATCATGTTATATATCATATTTTTTCTGATAACATTGATTCGAACAAGGTAAAGTGATGGTGACACTTAAATTTTTCATGATCCTGGTATCACAGGCATCCATATATGTAGATTAACATTTAACGTGAACATTACTAGGAAAAGTGCGGAACCTGTCATTAGACGTCGCTCTGGCAAGCTGTTTTAATAAGTATGATATCGAAAAGATATTTAAGGGTCCTGTAACTGAAGACAGATTGATATCTCATGCACGATAGAACATAAAGAGTGTACACATATACACAAATTAACCCAACAGTGAAAATGAATTACACAATGAAAAATTACAACAGCAACAACAACACCACCAAAACAAACAAAACCAACAACAAAAACCAACACACAAAACAAACAAACAAACAACAACAAAAAATCAAACAAAACAACAACAACAAAACCAACAAAAAGATCAACAAAAAGCAAAAAATCAACAACAACAAAAACCACAAAAACAACAACAACATTAAAAAACAAGAGCAAACAACAACAAAAAACAATTTACCAGACAATATTCACATTAAAAGCTGCTATTGCAAGGTCTCACAAAACAGCAGGGGTTAAGCTATCTGCTAGATTGTTGCAAAAACAGTACGCTTAAGCATTACATTTACGCAGAAATTCATAAAAAAAAAAAAAAAAAAAAAAAAAAACCCGTATGCTAACACCTTTAGGAATTGAAGACTGATACAGCGCAGACATATAACTAGAACGGTATGGTCTTAAACATGGCTGCAAAGGTCACACAGAACTAGATAGGAATTAAGTACCAATAAAACTCCAAACGTTAACTGATCCATAAGTATATATATCAAATGCATTTAAACTAAGTTCCTTTTTATAACTGGAAATATTATATGTAAATCTAAAACATTTAAATTACTGACTACCTATGTTGTTGTACCAGACTTAGTAGCGCAGTCGGTAGAGCGTCGGCTCCATGTACGGGAGGCCCCCGGGTTCGGCCGCGACATACCAAAGTCCATAAAATGGTAGTGGTAGAGCGCCCTTGCTAAGGCTCAAACAAATATAAGGAAAGTTGCACGACTGGTTGACCCTGTGTCAGGATAATGTGACTGTATGTGGCATCATGCCGGGTGTTCACGGCATGCTATGCATAGTGAAGGCAGCATTATATCTGCTTCAAGTGGACACCGTCTCCATATAACTGAAATACTATTGTTGGAACGATAAACCCAATAAACAAACATAACATACATATGTTTTAGTGCAAATGATAGTAACATCCTTATGTGATATTATAAAAAACCCCACTTTATATCAGTGACGGTTAACAGAATAGAACATTTTCATAATAAATAGGTTTATAGTCCTGATTGGAAAAGAAATTTACCATTTTTATTTTTTTCATATTTTAATTTTTTTAATTACTTTACGCATGCTTAAAAAAGTTTTTAGTGCATACAAATACAATATATTTTTATACCGACCAACGCATCTACAATAGTTTTAATAAGTTTCTTAACACATATGCATCGATTTTCTATATTGAAATACTTCCCACTTATAACCGTTATTTCCTTTACATAAGACAACCAATTATAATGCGAAAGCACGCCAATGTTTGTGTATAATGAATCTTTTTGTACTGTAAACGTTTTATTAAAATTATCATCTACTTTACATAGGTTATCAATGCTTATCCGTCAATATTCAGTTATCAATAAACCAGACTCTGGCCATTATTTGATGGAACAGATAGAGATAATGTGAATTGTCAGGTCCCTACGTCGTGTACATACAATCCAGTGTAACACAAGTTTAAATGAATAAGTCGTTCAGTTTTTTCCATCAGCTCCCTTGTTGATAAAGTAACAGGTAAGTTTATGTTAGTGGGATTGGTATGTTTATTTGGATTGCAAATCTTTGCAGCTGTAGTATTAATAGATGACAAAACACTGCAGTAGGTCATTGCATTTCCTATCTGTTTTGCATACTTTGGCAACATGTCAAGAACTTCGTCGCAGACATTGACAATCTAAAGGAATTAGGTTATGTTATGAACAGAAGCTACCTTTTCTCTTCTACCAACTTAAACATTTTTTTTGAAATTCTGGCTTATTTTATTGTATGATAATTGTAGCACAAACTCTTGAGGGTAACTTCAAAACGACGTGACTAACGCTATTTTATGAGAAAAGCTTATGCTATTTTTACAAGAGTTCTTCAGCATGAGTTAAAGGTATCCGACGGTTTGTTTATAACAAGTACATATAACAAAATCGAACCACTGTTTTTGAGAATTTGGATATGATCTTTCTACAACCCCATACTTTAGTCTAAATAAATACGATTTTGAACACTAATTATATTGTTAAACTGAACTACTCGTGAACAAATCACCCTGAATGTATATTCTTTCCAGCAGAATAAAAAGCTCCCGATAGTGGTCTCTGCTAAAAATAGACACCCACGTCCGAGCGGCCTACCCGGATGACTATATAACGTGATCACAAAAGTAAGTGGTCACATGGTTTTCTATGTTTGAAAATATCTGCAGCGTGACTCGGATAGGTAAAACCTGTTTGAAAGGACAAGCGGGGATTTATGCTTGACTGTTCAGGATGTTTTGCTCTTAAACATTTAATTGAACTGAATACACATCGATATAAACATCATCCTTGGTTTTACGAACACTCTTAATTCAAAACCATTAGTTTATCAGTTAAAGTATTTCTAGACAAATCTGAGCATTCACCATTTCTAGCCACCTGCTTACCCCACAAATCACATGTAAATAAACAACTCACATTTCTTCTTACCCTTCATATTGGCAAATAGTCTTTTTGAGAATGCATCTACATGTAACAACAATAACAACCGAAACAGCAGAATAAACTCGGAATACGTTTAAACCTTTATTTCTGTCGGATTTCTTATGGGTAATTGTATCACGTAAATGTTATATATAAAACTTAATAGTATTTAGCTTACACCGCTAGATATTAGAGATAGGTTAATTTAAGATAACACGTTTGTTGTATCATGCTCATGGTAGATTGTATAAAGAAAGCGTTTAAAGTAGAAAGTAATCGTTTACTAAGTTGAATTTACTTGATTGCATCTAATATGTAAGGAATAGGTAATCCTATATACAAACAAAACACCTTACTTTGACTTTAGGACAAACTGCATTGACAGAATCACTGTATACAAATATTAATTTGACATTAGTTTGTACACTCTTCTCTGTCCATCATGCATGTATAAACCAGTTTGTAACGATGTTCTTTGCTGTGTTCTTTCTCATATCAATATACAGTGATACCGATGTATATAGAGGTGTGCTCCCAAGATGAAACGCTTGAAGTTACCAAACAATTGCAGCTAGAGCACGCTTCTTCGTATGGTGTAGCAATTACCTTTGATATCATAAAACACTTGAGCGTGAATAGAAGTATGAAACATATGCTAGATGAAAGAGATCCAAAAGGCAAAAATACTTATAACCTCCACAGGGGTTATCCTCTTCTCGTAGCGTATTTAAGTTATCGGTAATAGCATCAATATCAAAGTAAGATAACAGGTAACTGTTGCGAATAAATATATTATGCCAGGTACCTACATAGGAGTCCTGTATGTTTTGTGTATGTAGCAAGAAAACGGTTTTTCACAATGTTGCATTTTGCATTTAAAGTGGTTATAGATTGCTTTTGTTCAACATCCTCTCAATTTCAAACCATGCTTTAATCATATTATACATTGTTTTACTGAAAAATATCAATTGTTATAACATACCGAATGTTGTCACTGTATAATGAAAACAAAAATATAAATAACAATTAAAAGTATTTGTACATATTGTCAAATCTTACAATATTATTCCGGATTTCTACTATGGAAGCAGTGACTAGATGCGACATTTTGTGTCCGTGGCCACCTTCTGTGTGCCAACAATGGTAGGCAAAAAAAAACTCGGAATACAGAAAGGCAATCTCTAACAGCAAGAAAAAGTCAATATAATTAACAGTTACCACCGAACACGTTTCAAAATATAATTAACCACAGCGAAGAAAATAAAAGTATAATTTTAATTTCAGTTGTTTCGACGGGAGGCACAGGTATTTCAAAATAAATTAAAACGTTTGCATCTTTGTCAAGAGAAATGTATTTGTTAATCAGTTGTACTTCCCGGACTTTAAGCTTGTTACTTGTAGTTTCTTAAACATGTTTTGTGACATAAATTTACCTTTTTGCTCTTAATTTTTTGCAAGATCAATGAGTATTTATGATAATACTAAATATGGTTTACAATAGCTTTTACATCATAATGATGTTTTTTTTCAATAGAATACTACCGGCAGCTCTTTCAACGCGCCGAATCTTTAAATACATAAGAAAGAAATGAGCTTTGTATTCTGCATTTTAATTATAATTAGCGCTGTTTGACCTTCGTTGTCAATTAAAATATAAGTACTATTTAAAAATGCAGTTGCTTTTCAGACTCGGTGATTGGGTCTTTTTCATAATGAAGTTCAAAAGAATGCGCCACAGGGTCGCTTTCATTTTTTGTTTGATTAGTCGTTGTCTAGAATCGGTATTACTAACAAGCTAAGTCAACCGAGATGATGCCGTTTTTTAAATGGCAACTTTTCACTTGACTAATTCCTTACATTGTGTAGATTTATTTTATGTTAACAGCGCGGAGCTTTTTCATTTTAAATAATTTGAGCTTGTTTTGAATTATTCTAATTTTGTGGTATTATAATATTAGTACGCTTTGTGTTTGTAAACGCATTATATTATTTTACAATGTTATACATTTGTATGTTTCCATTTGGTTGCTACGCCACCTGTTGTAATAGAGGCCCTAGAATATGTGGCCATCTTATTTGATGTAAAGTCATTTGTGCAAATCATGGCACACATTCCGTTCACTTCAACTAATTTCTATATCGGGAAAATTGTTAAGTCGCAAAATGCGAAAGGGATCAGCTATCTGTATGAAGAGTTACACGCGCATTTTAAAGACCCATGCTGCAAAGTCCAATAAAGAACCAAATAATAAAAGCAGCAACGGAAGCATATCACATGCACTTTATATCAGGCAGAAAGATTATTGAAAGCCGCTTTCCAGTAATAGAATTGTTTATTGCACATAAAATGTCAACGTTTGTCCTATGAATGTCGATATCTTGCACAAACAATGAATCATACAGAAAACACATTTTTGTATCGCCCAGTAGTGTTTAACATGTGCTTTTGATTTAGTTTTGTTTTTGAGGGGTCTCAGTAAAATGGCATTAAAAGCAAATACAAAATGTACATGTTATGAACTTATGGAGTATTCACGCCAGCTTTAAAAAATAAGCGGACACCATTGAAAGGTTTGTATATATAGAATAACGGTGTCAGTGAGGCAAGAAAGACCTTTCATAGATAGGAGGTCGTGCTTTAAGTATGTTAGTTTGGACTACGTTTTAGGCAATTTACGCATTGCAACTCTTATAAACAATAAATTTTAGTGTTTATTTTCAATGTTTTAAACAACACATTTTCTTTAATTAATATTTATAATAGGTAAATAAGAAAAGGTCCTATCAAAATTTTCACAGATATTAATTTTTTATCTACCTGTAGACAAAGGCAAACAAGGTAAATGTAAATGTGACAAAAAAAAACACAGAGACGAGACATAGCACACAAAAAGAAAAACCATCAGTTACCGCCTTGGAACGGTCAGTCGGCAAAGGGCCAACTGGGGTGCATAAACCTGGTTTGTGGAGCGCTCCAACTTCGCACTTCCTGAAGGTTTTTCTATCAAACAAACAGTGTAAATAAAAATATCCCGTCAAATTGAAACAACTAACAGTAAGCACCTGCATCGGGAGTTAAAACAGATAAAATAAACTTATGCACATACATAATAACTACTAATAAAACAACATACTGTACAGTATGTACAGTAGATAAAAGCCTCGGCAACCAAAAAATCCAAATGAGAGAGTAGTTTCAAAAAAAAATAAAGCAGTACAAGCGCTGATATTTTATAAGAACCATATACTGACGTCATAAATGCCATGACGTCATATGCCAAAAGTGTCAAAAGTGTAATGTAAAAAATACGGAAGAAATAATAGAATTTTAGAAAATCAACAAAATAAAACGTAGTATTGTTTAGAGTTAATACGTTTAAAAAACATATCATAAACGCCGAGGATTTATCCGCAGATGACATATTATATATGATAAAGGTACAAAAAATCCTATTATAAAAAGTCTATTATAATTAAAGCGCCCATATCTCCGTTGTATGTGGTAGTAATTGATATTGTTTTCGGCTCAAATCAGCGGAATGGTGCAAAAATCAATAAAGCATATATTAAGCAAAGCAATCTATATATTAAACAAAGCTTGCTTGTAAGATCTAGATTAATAGAAAAAATAAATATAACGAAACAACACAAAGCAAAAACATCAATAAAACTGTTTCAGATGCTAGCGAGGAATTCGCATCGTCAGGTTATACGTTCAAGACTAAAAAATGTTAGCACCTGGATAACACAGAGAAAAACACGAGGTGATGTAACATTTGTTGTCTACGATGTCTCGGTGGATCTTTAACTCTTAACAGAAACAACAATAATCATACAAAAATAACAATATGGTGAAACAGTAACATGGAAATTACACATCCATTCGCGGGGTAAACGCATTTAATGAATAAGATGAGATAAAAAACATTAAGTAGAGGAGAGTTTTCTGAAAAATATCCCAAAGTTTTTTTCAATTACTTGACAATCATTATCTCCATTTTTTACCATATGATCTACTTTTCTGGAATTGCAATTACGGGACGTGTATCGTTTATGGTTATTCCCAAAACATAATTGTGCTTTTCGCAAATTTTAAGATTAAAGACGGCTTTTTAATTTATAGTATGGCAGCTCCAGTTTCAAAACGCATACAAACGAGGTTAATGTCAAGAAACCAATCTTTTTAAATTATCACCATATGCATACTCATTTGTTACAACACGAACATGAACGAAGCGTACATCCAACTTAGCACAGATGTTATTAATTATCAGTGTAACAGACACTACATTACAGGCTGACTTTTTTTCAAGAACTTCATTTTATACTCTCATCTTGTGGCCTAAACTTTAGAAATAGTATGTATTTATTTCTCCATATAAAAACAAAATGCATTATTTTAAAGTTATCATAACATCGCAATGTATGCAGACAAAATAAAACAGAGCATTTAGACTTTATGATAAGATAGCAATTAAAATATGGTAGATAGACGGATACATAAGACATGCAACTTAATAGCATACTTTATCATAGATAGTCTTAAAATGAAAGGAAATACATGCAGTTTGGAATTGGGTTCCACTTATAACTGTATAAAACTCAGTGTTTTCCTTTGAATTATTATTTTCATCTCAGAGAAAAGTGTCGACCTAACTAAAGGGTATATAGTAAGGTATAGTATAGTAAAAAGAATAATCATAAAGAGTTCACATAATATGAGGGTTTAACATTTTAATTTCAATGAACTTATCAAACAAACGTTTAAATGATGCCATTGGTATCCTTGGCCATTTTGGTCTCTTGCTGAAATCGAAACCTCAGTAGAAGCGCATCTATGGAGAACGGGAAGAAATTCTGAGTGATTTATTATGAGAAAATACCCGATTATGTTCCATTTAAATAATTATTTCTAGACCTACATTCTAAATAGAAAAACTGATTGGATTAAATCTATTTTTAATGTTTTACTTGATGTCAAATCGATTAAAAGTATTCAATTTCCTTATTTATACGACATATGCTATCTAACGGAACACTATACAAAATAATCGACTAGAAAAATAATTTACAGAACAAAACGCAATATTACTAAGTCATTGTGCAGTATCATCTGCTAAAAGTTGTGTTGAGCCATGTTTGAAAAAAAAAACAGCATTATGTCTAAAGTATTATGCAGTGAAATGACAAAATTAAATGGTTGAGCTTAAATTAATAAGACGATTTAAACAAACACACTGTAAGATTCATATGCAGATATAGCCTCCATATATCTCGCAAAGCTTATTGAAGAAGTTACTTTTTTGCTTTCTCCTCATTCAATCTTTTAGCACATTTTAGGAAAATTTTTTAAAGCTTTTTGTGTAGGTATATTCTTTTATAAAAGAGAGCATAATTTCGTGTCCTTTCGAATCAATATTGCATACAATAATACATTTCAAGCTGCCAATGCAGAAGCTTTATCAATCATTCGCCATGTTCTTTAGTTCCTTGAGTTATTATCGTATGGATGGTCAGTTACATAATATTATCGAAGAACGCAATAAGTTAATTAACAATCAAGACAGTTACTGGTGTTTTCCTCATTTTTTTTAATCACCACAACGGCATTTGTTTTATCTCCAATCATTCATACCACCCAAGGAGGAAATAGATTGACAACGACCCGGCAATGTGGTACGTTATGAGTCTAGTTGCGATCAGTTAATTTGTTTTAACGAAGGGTATCTTATCTTTCTTCGAGAGAACAAAAAAAAACAAACAAACAAAAAAAACCCACATCATAACCATCATAATACAGTGTCACATTGGTTTTGTACTTTAAACACTTTTAAATTTAATTGTTTAAGGTGATTGATTGTGTATGTGTTTGATATGATTCACCTATTTTAAACCTCATTTGGATATTAAAGTTTATCTTGATGTACTGATACTAAAGTTTTAAATGTGTATTTAACTATGTTTCATTTGTCTTAAAACGATAGAGTAATATAAAGTAAAATAGTTCGTTTGCTTTAAACAAGAATTTTCGAGCTAAAATAGAATATTTGAAGTAGATAATATAAAAGTAAGCATAGCACACATATTTTAAGATGTTTCAATAATTTTCAATTATTTTCACACATACGCACACACACGCACACACAAACACACACACACACACACACACACACACACACACACACACACACACACACACACACACACACACACACACACACACACACACACACACACACACACACACACACACACACACACACACACACACACACACACACACACACACACACACACACACACACACAATGTCACCGGGCATTGAAGGCCATAAGCGAATAAACGCAACATGAATACGGGAAAGATAAAATGTTATACTGTTAAACCGAACAAAGATTAATTGTTTCAAATGTTTTATTGTAATTAAATTTAAAACGCTCTATGTCTAAAACGTAAGTCCTTATTTAAAGATATTCCACGTTAACCGGATAATTGGAGGTCTAGATATGTATGAGCTATTTAAAAATAAACCGACATAAAATGCAAGATTATCTTCTAAGCCAATTAATATGTTTCTTTCCTTCAAATGTTTGTACAATGATTCGTAGCTATTAAATCGAACTGAACGTTCCTGTAGGTTTGCGATTGTTAAACACGGTATGACGAGCATAAATTTAAACACTTGCATCTAAATCCGAAACAGAAGTCGTGTCTGAAACGAAAACATGACTATATATGAATATGCATTCATCAGATGGTATATTGACGTGATTCAACACATATTATTATGTTAGCACCTTCGTGCAAAATGATAATTGACGTTTATAATGCACCAACATTCTAACAAATGGAAAACAATAAACAATAACAAGCAAAACAACGGCAGAGTTTTAGTACCCCTCTGGTTGTGTTAAAATAGCTGCCTTAGCAGAAATTTCCATCTTTCTCTGGAATGATGAGATATTTATCATTTTTGGAATGAGAAAGCTGTCAGATTTTGATGCCAGATACAATAGGTTTTATCGGTACTAAAGATCAAATGCCGATTTTCCGTATACAATTACTTTTACATCGTTGGTTTCATAAATCGGTCGGAGAAAGAAGAAGTGCTTTTGTTATTGATGAAATTGGGTTTTTATACAATTCTCTAGAAATTGTTATTACATATCCCAGCGGAAAACTTAAAATATAAGTATAGAAATTATTAGTTATTACAATGAGCTATGTATATTAATGATGTATAGTAATATTCATAAGTTGTGTTCGACTATATAATTATTTTTTTTTAGGAAAATATAGGACTTTAAGAATTACAGTACAAAACATTTGATCAATATAAATTTTTACACACATGGAAGTTGCCTTCATTGTCTCGCTTCGGTATAAATCTATAATATATATAATGTTTCATATGGACAACATACCTAACATTGACATGAACCGTAAATATTTATCTGTATATTGATCTTGTCCAAGCATGCTTTCTTTTCGACTTTGGAAATTTACACAAATACTCGAGAGAAGTTTAAATTCATGTTACGAAAATGTTTCAGTTATGTAAAGAGGTACACCATGATAAGCTGAACACCGCCACGTTTAAGTAAGCATAAGGTCTGTTTTAATGTTTTCTCAAAATCATTTAAATAAACGGATGTTCTGAATTAGATCACTTTTTACAACAATGTACAATTGTCTATGACAAAAATCAAGACTAAAAAATATTTTCCTCTATTTGTTTTTATAGCAGTTATTATTGCGATATATAATTAGTTACGCAAAGCAGAAAATATTGCTGGTTCTTTTACATCCGCCCTAGAAGACAACAATGACTGTTTTCTATATTTTTTGCCTATTTTATAATTTTTCTAAACTTCCCGGTTTTTTAAAAAGACAAAAATCTCATTTATTTTTAAAAAAGGAATCAGCTTTAAAGCACTCGCATTTATATTCAGCTTGTTATATTTTGTAAATTCTTATTAATACTGGAAAATAATAAAAAAAATGACATTATTTCAAGCGAGGTACAAGTTTTCTTTTAGAAATATTGAATGAAGAATACTATATTTCATTATAAAAATCCCCGATTTAACTGTTTGGTAAATAAACACAAGTGCAACAACAAAAACAAGTTTCTTTTGCATGAACATGAAGCGGTAAGAGTTGATTTACCTTTGACTAAAGCAGTTTTAAGACACGACCGGGCTCCCATGCAGTAAATATTTACATTAGCCAGTCACTAAGGGTTAATCAGATAACATAAGTATACTATAGAAATAATCAAAGACACTGCAATGAACAATGTTTTTCAAGACGTGTATAGCCACGTTATGGAGCGTGGCTGCCGGATATTTTGACAATACATGATATACTTGAGGACTATTTCAATTCAGTATTATCCAGGATGACACAGTCCGTACGAAATTGACATATTTATCACAGTCGTAACCCGCTGTGTCTAGTTCAACTGTACATGTGAAAACAGTTTTAAACAGTATTTGCTGGAAATGTATCACTCTGCTTAATTGACATAGTTCAGTTTAGTTACAGCATAGTCTTCGCTGCCTACGTGTAGTTGCAACTGCTGGCTGCGTCCGATCTTTCATTAGTCGAGGTGTTTGTAGAAAGTACATTTCTGATAAACTTGCACGTATCGCCCTTCAGAAAACATTTAATGAACATATAAGTTTGATTATATACGAATGGTAGATGGACTAGAGTACAAACAAACCGTACCCCTATACTTTAAGCTAAAAGGTAATTGCTTCTAAACGCCTGTAAGTGATTGGCGTATTCCTTAACATATATGTCTACAAAATCCGTCCAAAAGGAATATAGGCAAGATATATTGGTATCCATAGTCTTTTCTAAATCCATTCTGCAGACAAACAGTTATCATCATTTAATACTGCTATATCTCAACCCATCTCTCACAAGCCAGACCATTCAGGAATGCAAAACAATATCATTTGGCAAATAAACTGATCGTCATCAGTTGAATGGGTTATTGGGGAAAATTGATTTTGAAGAGAAATATTGATCCAACTCTGGCACCTGAGTGGTACAAATATTTTCCTCTTTTACTTTTTTTCATTGATGGTTATGTATTTCTTACATGATATTTAATATTCTCCTACAGTTTCAACGACATAATTCACTGTATATTTAGTTGTTAGAATATACACAAATGAGAGTTCTACTGAGTTGAAAAGTGTTCCTATGTTGCATCAACGGCAAGACCCAAAGTTATACATTAAGGTTGACATGATATATTTTGACGTATTAGGTACAAATATTCTGTATGACTTTAAGCATCCCTATCGGTCCCTTTTGCCGACTGACTGTTCCAAGGCAGTAACTCTTGGGATGGCTCGATTATTTTAATAACTTGTAAGAGAGTTGCTCTCATTTTTACATGTGAGGTTTATGTTTGTTTGTTTATTGGGCTTATCGTCCCACCAACAGTATTTCAGTTGTCTGGAGACGGTTGAGGTTTATGTGAATACCTTTGTTCTGCGCCTTTTCAAATGTTGTTTCATGTTGAAATACTCATAGGGCTGTGTCAATTTTCCCAATTCCTTATTTTAGGAGTAACATCTACATTTGCCACAGCGAGGGTAATTTTACAACCAGATGTCCCTTTTATTCTTGGACTAACATATACTGTATTACTACTGTAGTTCAAACTTTGTAATGAAAATCAGTGATATCATGCACAAAATAGTTTGCTTTGTTAACATTGTACTTTCTTTGTTTTTCTTTGTGGGGAAAATGCCCTTGAATAAACAAATAAATCCCACAGAAAGATTAAAATTGCATGCCTAGAAGTAAAGTTTTATGATCAAATTTGTTAAATTCCTTGCACAAAAACAGCCATTTTTCGTTACAGGGCAATACGGTATTTACAGTAAGGATACGACATTTTCTTTCGCCAAATAGTTTGAAGTCACTATTGAAGGTTTTTGTTTGTGTCATGCATTTTTTTTCGCTCTGAAATAAAATGATTATGAGGAATGTGACTAAACAACAGGCTTTTGTATTTGGTTCGAGTTGAGGAAACGCAATCTGCACTGTTAATATCCACAAACCTTTGTATCCTTACTTTTACATTTGATCTTTAAGTAAGTGCGTGTCACGGATTTGTCATAAGAATATAAAAGCTAATACCAGTTAAAATATTATTTGTTTCTTGAATTAGACAGGTACAATATTTAACGACATCAGCTGTTATAAAATAAAAAGTAAACCCAAGTTGCTTCTTCACTCTTTTCATATATGTAAGAATTTTTTCACCAGTTTTATTTTAAAGGTGCATTGTTTTCTTTTCCGGACAACTATATAGCATCTGTTTGGATTTTTGTCGTCAGACAATCCCAGTATATAAAATGTTGTAATGTAAAGATATGCGTTACACATCTTATTAATCTGCCAACGGTATTATTTAAATAACAATGTTACATTCTTTTCATTCGTATGTATTCTATTCATATATAACTCAAGACATAGGTGCTTTGTGTGTGTACATGTGATGTAAGTACAGCTGATGCTTAGGCAAGCTGATTGGAGACATCTTTAGGGTCTGGTATAAGCTTCATCGCTATCTTTACATTACTAGATGCATATTAAGGTTGTATCCCTCAGAGCACCCATAGCTTATTAAACCTATTAGATCGTGTTTAAGCATGCTAGGTAAACATGTCGATATATTAATTACTTTAATGACCAACGTGATGATGTCATTAGTTTAATCCTGCCAATACATTGCTTATCAAATGTGTTACATATTTCGCACAAATGGTTTGAGTTAATCCACAATAATAAAAACGAATACATATTTGAACTATATCGTTTAGTTATTAAAAGACATATATGATTGAGAGCTTCATTGATATTGTATTCCAACGAGTAAAATATGCATAGTTTTCTTGCCGGCACACTGTTTTATCTGTGAAACTAATGTTTTTTTATGAATTTTATTCATCGTTTTGGTAAGCAAAACCTATTTCAGAGTTTATTTATTACTTACCTTAAATTTATGCTAACTGTTTGAATTGCCAATTTAATTTCAATATCTGGACTCATGATAACGTCAATACAGTAACACAATGGTTGTTGAATAAGCATGAATAAAAATAGAAACACATTTTGAAATACAAAAGATTAGACGGTAAGCAGTCTGAATAACTTTCAAGAGACGCATGCCAGACACGAGACGAATGCGTTTCATAATGATTTTATATAAAACAAATAAAATACCTCGGTCTAACGAAGCAGACATTCCTCAACAAAGCATATGCCAGTGTTTTATATAAAACAAATAGATTAAAATGCCAAGTGGACGAAACTGCGATATTCCCTGAAACACTTCAATAACTTAAAATATTTTGAACAAGAAGAAGATTTTCTAAGTGTTTGTTATAAATGTTGTAATCTATGAATTAAAATTGTTACATATAGTCAAGCATTGAACACATTGGTCATTGTTACTTCAGCTTTGCGAAGCTATAAAGGGGTCACTGCAACCATAACTATTCCCTTCTGATGTTTGAAAGCATTTTTAAGTAAAATGTGTTTATAAAATACAAACTTTTCCAATATAAGAGCTTCTATTACACTAACACAAATTACATTATTGTTGTTTTTGTACTTTTTACATCATTTTCTTATTTCTTATTATACGTCATATTGTTTTCACTGTTTTAAAACTTTATCTTAAATTTGTGTTCATTATTGATAAGTTTTGCAAATTGTGAAGGTAAAATTACCGACTGAACTGTCTAATGCTGCCACTGTTGTAATGACTGTTTTCGCTTTTACATTAAACTGACCCGGGTTTACCTTCGTCAAGTGTCTTTTTTAATACTGAAATATATGTAATACAAAATTATCATATGACCTTGTCATATTTACGTATTTAATATGCCAAACTTGCAAATTAACAGACATGTTTGGACAATATAATATCTTGGAAAAGCAAAAAATATAATAATTATTAAACAAGACTTAATTACAAGCCAAATCACATGACAAACACAGCCTTTAAACTTTAACGACATTTTCAAGCCTTAAAGCTTAATAAGCAGGCTTTAAAACTCGTGATATTAAATGACCAAGTGTTTCTTAGAATCATCATTAACAGCTTTAGGTTTTCGTGAAGAGTTTCCGATTTTTTTTTCTGTAAAAATGGAAATTGAATTCTTCAACCTAGAGCAAATCCCTATGTTAACTTTCTGAATATATGTGTAGCACACTTATAATGTGTAATTATGTGCTATTGCAAATAACCTCTGAAATGATGCCTTGCATGTGTTTCATGGTACGGTAATAATAATTTACACGACAAGATGTATGGATGTGTCAAACTAATGGTCGCCTTTTATTTTTCAACAGTTTTCAAGGGCACACTTTAATTTATAGCCGGATGTTAGATGATTAAACGGTAGAACTTTTCAATGCGTGATTTGTCTTGGTGGGTTTCAATCCTTTTTTATCAAAGTGCTTAAGAGGCATTTTGTCAGTATGTTTTCACTCGACAGAATGAGGGTGGATAAGCAATGAAACAATGTGCAAAACAATACAGCTGTCGGCCTTTTCGGTTGCATGGTACACGTGAAACCTGCGATATTTTGTTTTTCAAGATTTATTCATCAATAAAGCTATTCATTACAACCTGCATTGCTTTTCTAACGGAGTTTCAACAGGCGGTATAACCAGCAAGATAAATTTTCCAGGAGCATTCCTGAGCTGGTCAGATGTGTATTGATGTAAACATATTTTATTTACTACTCGATGTATCGTTCGAGTACAAAAGTTAGACCTTTTAAATCCTCGTTAAATCATTTTTTCAGAAGAAAAAGAGAAAGGGTGTTGATATATTCATAACAAACCGGATATACCGATTGAGTTTAATAAACATATCCTTCATATGTGTACATAAGTAAAAGTATTTATTTGTAAATTTTTATTTGTGACGCTGGCATAACATATAAGAATATTTCTTATTGGAAAGTATGTTAGCCTGACTGTATTATCTACAATTTCAGATTGTTATGCCGGCATACCAGAATGAAGAATATGCTGGTCTAACAGTATTTTTGTACATTTTGATTTGTTATGCGGCATACCAAAATATTTTTTTCTCCTTAAATAGTATGTTGGACTAACATGTGCTTTCTACATTTTCGTTTGTTATGCAGAATAGTTTCTGGTATATGGTATCTTGAATTACATTTTTGTACAGTTTTATTTGTTACGCCAGCATAACAGCAACTATTTTCTTATTGAATAGTTAATTGGCCCGACAGGATTTTTTGTACATTTCGATAATAGAACAGCTTTTTTTTTATCCAGAAGTATGTTGCCCTTACAGTTTTTTACAATTTTATTTTTTTACGCTGGCATAACAGACTAGATTTTCTTATTGAATAGTAAATCGAAAAGACAGTATTTTCTGTACATTTTCAATGGTTTTAATGGCATAACAGAACTTTTTTTATTGACAGCATGTAGGACTAACAGTTTCTGTCACATTTTCAATTGCTACATTTCTACATTTTACAGCAGAACAGAATAGATTTTCTCACTGAATATTATGTTGGCCGACAGTATCTTTTGTACATTTTCGATTGTTATGCCAGCATAACATAACACCCTTTTCTTACTCAATAGTAAATTGACCTAACATTATTTTTTGTACATTTTGCTGGCATAACAAAATAAATTTTCTTATTGAATAGTAAACTGACCTGGCAGTTTTCTCTGTACATTTTCACTTGTTATGCCGGCATAACAGAACATTTTTTTATTATTGAATGGTGTTCGGGACTAACAGTTTGTTTCTACATTTTCATTTGTTATGCTGGAATAACATAATAGATTTTTTTATAGAATAGTAAATTTGCCTAACAATATTTTCTGAATATATTTGCTTGTTATGCAGGCCTAACAGAGTAGTTTCTTCTCATTATATAGTATGAGAGCCTATGAGTTTTTCGTTACTTTCACTTGTTAGACCGGCATAACAGAATTACAATATAAAATGATTAGCCTTGATGCATTTGATATGGGTTATGATATCCAACCTTTGCGTTTGCATATATTATTAAACTTTAATATTGTTGCATGTTGTTTCTCATTTATGATGTCAGTTTTGTCAAATATTGGCCAGAATGCTTGATTCTGTATATGTAATTATATCGCTAAAATGGCCTTTTCCAAATAAAATATTTTAGTAAAAGTGTAAATTTAACCCACATATTTGGGTATCCATGTATCCAGCATGATGCCTCCCAATTAGGAATGATTAAACATTTCCTTTTTAAAATAAAATATGTTAATAGAATATAACACCTAGAGACTTACACATAGCTTTGTTGTATTATTAATAAATGTTGTTAAAATGTTCTGATGCACAACATTCCCATTATATTATGTGCGAAAGGAATTAAAACAAGTAGAAATACCAGAGGATTAACATCAGATATATATAATGTTTCCCCATCAGAATCAGAGTAAACACAATGTTATTTGTCTAACTCAAAAGCCCACTAAACTGATGGCAATATCTAAAACATTTTATTTATATTTGTTGTTTCCTTGTGTGCATTCTTTAAAAATAATATTTTCACTGCCCGGTGCATTCCATTATATCATCTATTCAAACACTTTTATTGGATTGACGTATGCAAGAGTACAAACCTTTTAAGTCGGAATAATTTTCTTTTACATCTGCCCACTCAAGAAGCGCTATTCCAGCTTTAATAAATATCTATAAATTGATGACCGTTACGCAAACGACATTTTCGAAAAAAAAATATTTTTGCCTCAACAAAATTGTCGCATTATATTATATTTATTGGATTCTTCCTACCTAAAATGCTCACATGGTAGTCTTTGCACTTTCCTTCCATTGTCACAAAATAAACAAGCCCGAGAACACCTTCCGTTTGACAGCTGTAGTCTCAGTCGCGAGAGTTTGGATGTTTGTGTCTTCTACCTTGGCAACATTTTCTTCTCGTAGTTTATAAAATGTTTCTTCGCAAAATACGATAATCAATAAGTTAGACAATATGCCAGGGTCATATTCGTATAATGTCAATTAACGTAAAATTATATATATATATATATATATATATATATATATATATATATATATATATATATATATATATATATATATATATATATATATATATATATATATATATATATATATATATTGTAAAATTTCATATTAATAGCACTTTTCTTTAAATATACAAGAATGAAATTCTACTAATTTAGAATGTAGACGACGAAAACATTAATCTTATTACATTTTGCATGGCTAATATTCTCGATATAAAGAATAAAAGCTGTACCACTTTGTCTGCTAAACCATTTAAATCGAGCCCAAACATAATTAAATAATGTTTTCGTCAAAGCTTTATTGATAAGATGCTTCTCATGTTTGTGTCGAACAGGCTGTTCGCAGTATTCGTTAAACCATCTTCTAAACAACCAGTGGCGCTTGGCTTGCACCTGAATTGCGTAATGCATGCAGCACAATAGAAATCATTATGCTCTAAAATAGAAGAGGTGATATCAGCGTCACTCCAAATAACGGACACTCAGAACAGATTGTGTTCGTATCATTTAAAGAACCCACACACAATAGACACTTTGATAATCGACCTTGACTATTGTATACAGTGGTGTAAACTACGTTTGGCAAATTTGACATGCATGATAATATTCATGTCCCTATCATGCTGGCGGACAGTAAAAACTTAATGTGTATAAAGAAATGCATGAAATGCATTAAAAGTATATTTTCTATGTTCGGATAAATATCCGAATAAAAGCGAAATACGTGTTGCACGCGAATTACATGTATATGGTCGTGTATTTTAGCTTACTTCGGGCACTCTACGTGTTAACATATATTTCGTTTTTTACCAGCTGAATAATGGTTCACGAATTATTTGCTTATGTCACATATAATTGTGGTAAAATATTATTCCGAAGTTATGAGTAGTTGTGTGTCTGTTATATACGCCATATACGTTTAGGCACAATTGTTTAATAAACATTGCAACAATATTAAAATAATGTGTGACGATAACATTATGTTGTATGACAAAAATTTAATTCTTTATCTGTAACACAAAACATATATACTACTTCAGGCCTTAACTTTGTGTTTATGTTTTACATAATTAACTGAAGTCTTAACAAATAGTACGCAATGTAGTTGACGAACAATTTAAAACGTCGCACACAAGTTGTACACAAGCAGTTTGTTAGCTAAAAATTCTTTTGATTGGTAACTTTTATTAGACGGACCATAATTAACTTGTTATACATATGTATTCCTGCACATAGGGTTCGACAAGCGACTTAAGGGAGCGGAATACATGCTCTTTATGACGTATTTGTTATGACATCGTTTACGTACTTTTGTCGTCCTAGATATGATTTTAAAACGTTTGATAAACCCCCATATCATAACAGTTTTATTAGGGCAGTAAACGAAAACGAGCTGCTGTTAACATTTTCCGAGCAATTTGCCAATCCAGATGTCATAATTGCATACAACAGCCAGTATCCGTTCACTGTACTAGAAGCTTTAAATTATCCATGTCTAGCTAGGCAGAACACACATTTATACAATCCGACCGCATGGTTCTACCTGGCAAACTGACGGTATTGAGGGTGAAAGGTGCAATTTTACTTGACAGTCCATCGATCACCTATTACTTATTTCAAGAAAAGCTTTAACCAATTACATTTAGAAGCCTGCATTTTAGTGGTGCACTCACAGTTTCAAGATTGTGTAAATTTGTAATCAGATTAGGGTTTACATATAGTTTTTTTCTTTCCGTTTTTTTATAAAGGCAACCAGTACGATGATGTTGTCTTATCATAACCTAACTATATGGTTGTAGGTGTAGAAGTTTTCGTGGGTACCTTACACGGCCTCATCTAGAAACTTGTCCCAAAGAGGTGCCAAATTACAAAGAAAAAAAAGAGCGATGGAGAGATAACAATAAACGTGTATATATGGATGCAAAAAGTACGACAAAATATAATGTTGGTTAGCAACCTTTAGCGCCAATGAACGAGGCTTACAAGTAAATGATGACATAGAGTTCTCAATCATCTTCCAAACGCAATAACGTTAAAATACGGTTGAAATAATGGAAATAGCATAGCCTTATGCTTACGGATGTACTAAAAATTGCAAGTATGTGATAGACGTATTTAAGTATAGTATGTCTTTGAACTAGTTCATAGCATCTGCAGGACAAAGAAGGAAAACTAAGCACTATCCTATAGTGTATGCATATAAGAAGTGTGGCTACAGCGAAGTTTGGCGGCGATTACCTACCTGTGTGCACACCTTTGTGATAATCCCTTTCAGATGGTCAACACATGCAACAAATGTAATTAAGAAGTCATGTCTTCTCTAATAGAACTATTTTTCTATACCAAGACTTAATCATCTGCTAAAATAGTGCGCATATTAAAACTGTTTTAAAAAAAATATAAATTTTTAATATAGATATACTTAAAGTTTACCTTGAGTAAAAGATACATTTCGCTTATGAATAGTGTCTTATTCTTTCCTTACCAATGAATAAGCTAAATCTAGTTATCTGATTCGCTTAATCGAAACGCATTTATTACCTTCTTTAAGTTAACAAGACAAAAAAGAACACACGTGGATTTTTGACTACATGTAAGCAACGTTCTTTCCCTTCTGTTTCCTTAGTTAAAAGACCAGTAGACCACCAAAACATATTGCGTTATTTTTCTCAGAAGAATATTTTGACGAATATTTTTCAAACGTTAAAGTACTAATACTGTTTTGAAAACAACAAGAACAACAACAACAAACTTACAGTAACACCACCAACAACATACAGTCTGGTGGAAAAACAAAAACATTAGCATTGCAATCTGATTAAGTTACAAAGATAGAACATCATATTAAATTATGTTCATTTTATATTATGCAGACGAATACTGATAGAATGTGTGTCTTCAGCGTATTTTATTTCGTTATTAACTTTAAAATTTGAAATATATTAGATTCGATCTTCAACAAATGCAGCTCATGTAATAAAGATCTGCAGAAACGGAAACTTCAATCAAGCGTCAGTTTAATGATAGAATGCGTGTATGATACAAAGCACACATGCGATGTGGTTCATAAGTGAAAACGCTGTATTTCATTAGATAAAACAATCAACATGCTTATACAGAGATGAAAACCTTGTCTCACACAGTTTATTTCACATTGGTTAAATGTATCTTAATATTTAGCAAGGTTATTTGGCAATCAACATACGTAAGTTGATAACCCCAAATCTCTGGTCTTACAGATACATGTACTTCAAAATGCAACCAGGCTAAATGCTTTATGACGTGCGTCAATAGCATCAAGAAAAATACTTTCTTTAATCCCAACTTCTGTGCTTCACTGCTTTATATTTTGTTTGCAATGTTTTGTATGCCATTTGATTGATGGCTTCCATGATTTAGATTATAGCAAACTTTTACGATTTTATTTGTAAGCAATGTGGTCGAACATCGAGCCAGAATATTTCCTAAGAATGTGTGGAATTTACTTTAAGCATATATCTTGGATTAGAATTTCTTAAGTTACCACATAACTTTAGATTTGTTTTCTTTGCTGCACAATGAGTGAATTGATGTTTTATCGATAACGCGATCGGATTACAGATTTTCAAGGAGCATGCATTTAATGTTTTAGAGCATTCAAGGTAAATGCGTCCTTTATATCTTAATAAATGTTAATAGACTGAATTTTCAAAATACAATTCGTAACGTAATGTTTATGACATCTGGAACTAACATGGCAATAACCAGACATAAAACATACCTAACATTGACCTTAAAATAGAAACATTATTGTCTTTGACTCTATCATTCTAACGAATTAAAAACATAAAAAGTTTGGTCGAGATAAGCAGTTATTGCTTATGTTGGCTAAATATATTTTTTAATAATTCTGACAAATTAACATCTATAAGTAAATATTTTGTACAAAACCGGTATCTATATTTCATAATGATGTCCCTTTTCTGCATGTTAACAACTAGTTACGACTATAATAAGATGAACAGGAGTTGTGAGGATTAGCAAATTGTAACTTATTAATCTTAGAGGTTGAAACACTTCTAATTAAATACGTGTCTATTTGGTTTTATTCATCTTGCAAAATTGCCAGATTTTTTTATTCAAGGAGCAGCCGTTTACATAAAGTCTCGGTTATGTATTTCTGTTTTTTATATTTTATGAAATTAAACGTTGTCATTCATTTAAAGATCTCGATGTGTCAGAAAACTAGTAAACCTGTATCGATAAAATATGCAAGGGGCTAACTTAATAATCCGGAAGAGCGATATTTGCCCGACGAAATCGAATCTATAATTTCAGTTACTTGAATTGCATGCAGTGTTTTTAATGCTAAATAACATGAGCTTAATGACAGTCGCATTTCTCCCGCAATATAGGAAAAGCTAAGAGTAGGTAGTGGACATGTTGCTGTGCCTATAGCCATAGTGGTCGAAGTAGAAATTCTGTCGCAAAGTTGGTATTTTATTGCCTTATTTTTCTGTAAACATCATAAATTATACAGCTTAAGGTTTAAAGGGATAGGGCTGTTGTTGTTAGAAGTAAGTTTTATCTATGTATAATACTTTTACTCATGCACTTTAATTGTGCATCTTGGTAATCATTTTTGTGTCTTGATTAATATGTCAGTAACCATTATACATTAAACACATTGCTAAGATAGCTTGCTTATGGCAATGATTTAGCATCAATTATAAGTGCAGACGAAAATAAAAAAAAAGTTTTTTTGTTACTAACAAAGAGAATATACTTATTCAAATAATATATTAAGGCATTTTATTCAATTAATAGTAGATCAACGTAAATAAAGACAAAATATAAAAAAAATGTACTGTACACTCGGACTAAATGTTACTGGTTTAATGAGGTCTGTTTTCCTGTCTGTTAGTGTAAAGTATAAAATGGATATGCTTCTTTTTCAATTACCAAACACAATTACGTCGATGTCAGTGGCAACATCATTGAATTTTTTTGCCAGAATTAGATTTTCTATTTAATAACTACTTCACTGTAATGAAAGAAAAAAAGTACAATTTAGAAATGACAGCTTGAACATAAATTTGGTAACAATATGCTCTTTAATCAGCTTTGTTTTATACTTGTTAATTTCTTTGAGATTTTTATGAGGTTCCTTTTGTAATTATAAACGTTACGTCTTGCATGAGTTCGAAAGTGGTGGTAAAAAGAGATAACAACACAGTCAATTAACTAAAGGAATTTTGACGATTTAATCATTAAAAAACGGTTTCGATAATACTTTCACAAACCCTTTAGTTAATTATTTTAAATCTTTTTCAAGACTTTGCTTTTGTGAAATATTAAAATGCAAGCTTTCAATAAAATAAACACTGAAAATAGTCGGCTATGAGTATAACATGTAGGTCCAGTCATTTGCCAGATTTAGATAAATTTAACTTGACTAACGTCTTGGATTGTGATACACAATCCTTAAAAGATCAACAGAAAATGCTTCAACATACTAAATTTTGTTTATAACGTTTAATCTTCAACAATTAAATCGTTTCTTTAAGGGGATACATTTTGAACTCGTTGTATCTTGAAATAAGAACATATATGAGTAAAAAACAGGAATATTTCAGTTAAACAAATTGATTAAACAGTAAGCAGCTGCACATACTCTTTACATATTATGCTTTGTTAACAACACGTTGTTTTGAACCTTCTTAAATAAGCAGTATGCTTTCTAAAGAAATATTGAAAGTCATTGCAGATTTCAAACAATGGTATTTACCCTCCTCTTTCGATAGAATTCGCAAAAAGGGGTGTTGGAGTTTAAAAGATTACTCTGAAAGACATCTTTCCAGAGCGGTTTATATTGAGACAGTTAAATTATGTATTATATCAAACAGATAATACATTAAAAATATATTTCCATAAGAGCCATACGTTAAAATACCTCTTATGTTTACCAGCAAAAGCAGCTTAAATTGTACACTAAACAGATACTACTTTTAAACTTACACGCAAAGGAAAACAAAACCATCAGCCATTACTTATTTAGTAAAGAGTTGTTACATGTATTTAAAAATTATAGCAGTCATGTTTTTGACAAATATATGGTTAAGCTTTTCGGGTGAGATTACAGCAGATTGCAAAATTTAGTAAACAAAGGTCTTAATAAATCACACTGTTCTATATAATGACTGCCAGGCGCGTGTCTGGGCCCTTTTTGAAGTTACGCACAATTACAAGGGAAATAACCTTTGTAGTAATACTTTTTAATACATTTGGTTCTTTTCTAATGAATAACAGGCAAAATGCGGACATGCGAGGAACTTAACGCGAAATATGAACGACCAAAATCCTGACGTGCATAAGTTTAATCATTTTAAACCTTTTCGACTTGATTGGTGAGGTAATAAGGTTTTATAACATAGAAACTACGGTAATAAAATATGTCATTTCTAACCCGGGTTAGGCATCGACTTTTTTAGTGTTTTTGGTACTTTTAGATTTTTCGATGTTTCGAATGGAGGTTACACACCTGCGTAAAGTGCGTAATGGCAGAAACGCGCCTGATGACTGCGGGTATTTATAAATGATAAAACCAACCACATTCTTGTTAATAAAAGGGGTTATCTTAAACATGTCCTCGGAGAAATTTATGCCGCAGCTAAACAGAACAGTAGTTCCAAATAATGATTCATGACCATTACATTAAGTTTACGAAAACAGAAAGAAATGAATACAATCATTATTGCGTATAGTTAACATCATCATTGCTGTTATCATTTCGTTATTACTGCAAAGCCTTTTTCTGAAACGTGTTAAAATTGTAAACCGTAAAACCGAATATTCATCTGGATTAGAATATAAATTAGGATACCACTGGTATCGCCCTTTTGATGAAAGACGTTTTATCTCTCTGTGTATATTCCAAATTTGCCTTCTCTTCACTTTCCATTCATTTTCCAAGGCAGAGGATTCCGTCGTCTCCCAGTCATCACATTACCACAAACGACCTGTAAAATATACTTGATATGTATAAAATTTATTTTGTTTTCTTAGAAATAGATGTTCAAGGAAAAAAATATTTAACTGAATCTAAAGGTATTTTGATGTTGCACATGAAGTTCAGCATTCGTCGACATCTCACTCGATTCAGGGTTTTTCTGTAAACTAGACGTATAATTGGATATACGGAAATAACTACTCTTAAGCTACTGCTCATTCAGCCGCTTATACAGTTAACGCAATGATCATTGGGTGTAGTCGCCAATCCCTTACTATGACAGCCGACACATGGCGATTGGAAGTCATTTTATTGACACGAATAACCTTTGCAGGTACAGTACATATTCATACACCTGGGTGGAGTGGAACAGTTCGAGGTACATTTCTTGCCTAAGGAAACTAGCGGCTTCCTGACTGGGGTTCGAAACATGATCCGGAGTCGTTAGTTCTACCAATGGACTATCCCGTTCTAGAATGATATACTAAAATACCGGCCTGAAAGTTTTTAATTTACTTACATATACAATGGCATATTAAGTAATATATATCATCGTTAACATAACAGTATTTTATTTAAACAGAGAAACGTTTACTTGTCTTTAATTTCTATCGTAAAAGGCATTGAGAATTTTTGTAGTTATTTGTAGTTAAAATGAGATATTTAATCATTTTGAAATCTCGTTGTTATTGTATGATGTGCGAATGTTTCTTGATGTTGGATAAAGAAGGCGTGTTTTTTTTTTACTTTTTTCATTTACTTAGAATTGAAACCTAGTAATAAGTATGTTAATAAATCGTTTGAAAAATATTTTTGTTTTTATTTCCACTTAATATAAACAATTAAATAAACAATATCTCAGATGCACTACTGTACTACGGTATAAACGGACAGTTAACGAGTTATAATTGCCACAACATTGTATATTATGGGTAATGGCAAATTTATTGAGATTAGGGACCAAGACCAATTGAAGATAATATGTACACAATTTAAAATGTTTAATATGAAGTTCACTAACCTTAAATTTATTTTTCAATTGAAAAAGATTAATTATGTACTAGAAACTTGTATTTCACATGAAAAGATATGCGCATGAGCCTTCAAAGACACAAATAACAGAAAAGTATATAAGCAGATGACAAAACATATACTCATGCGTCTGAAACAAGTTACATACAAAGGTAATGAGTAAATAAAATCCACTTATAGAAAAAATAACAAACACAGTACAGAGAATCGTTATATTGTTTTCTAAGGACATTCCTTTTGAACATTTTTAATATGAGATTTCATGCGCTCAATAGAAACAAAATTACGAGTACAATTAAGGCAATTTAATAAAAAACTAACTCGTTGATTTACAGCAAAATATCATAATCTTAACGCATTCAATTTATAGTGGTACTTAGTTGCACCAAATTTCTTCTGTCATCTTCAATAAAGAGTAAATCAATGATGATCAATGTTGGCAAATGTTTATGAGTATAAGACCAATACTAGCAATCAACATCATTAAAGCCATTCAGCTTTCTGAAGTCATTAGGTATGTACTGTAGAAATAATTGTCATAATTATATACACTCGATTTGGGAAAAAATGTTAATGATAGCAATTTCAGCTAACAACAAGGTATATTATAGTTTAGCTAGAAATCAGTAGAATGCAATAATTCAAAATGACTTCGGAACCTACATTTTTTTCCGAAATATTTTTTGGGATTGAGCATTATGTGCAAGAAATAGTTTTACTTTTTTCACATAACCAACCACCTATGTCATGCATTATGCAACTGTTCCTGTTGAATTATGAGTGATTAGGAAATGAGAGATGTGATTACAATGAAATGAGAACTGCTTTTAGAATAATTTATATTACAAAGTCTAACATTAAATGCTCAATAAACATTTGGTACTATATTTTAATCATATTAAAATGAGAAAGGTAAATATAAAACATTTAGCTTTCTCATTTTGATTTGATTAAAATATAGTTAAACATGTTTTATGAACACTTAGAGTTTACAACAAATGCAACTGTCGGTGGAGCAAAGAATGTACACAACATATAGATTCGGGAAGGACAGACATGTAAACTGTGTCCATCTTATTTTACTACACGTATTAAAAGATTCTCACTTTAGGGAGTCAAACAAGTATATATGGTCATGTTGTTACAGGAATAATGTAAATCAACTTAAAAGAAGTCCCTTGCAATATGATAATCAAATCAATATGGTTCCTAGAAATTAAGCTACCATGTGCCATGTATACCATTTACATTTCTTTTCTAAATAGGTAGCTGCGGGAATTTAACATGTTGCATTAATAACCAAAATAAATATATAAAATATGACCGGATGCCTCGTGCTATTAACCATTATACTTAACGAAATATACAACACATGTTGCCACTATTCAGTTGAATTTGCTTTAATGTTATTATCGCTCCGAAAGTTTAATAAATTAATTTGATATATCTGTTTTTGCATCAAAGCACTATGGCAGCGAAAGTAGCCTGCCGCAAGTTTACAAATGTTCACATTAACTTTACAAACACGCATTATTTTTTCACCAAATTTTACGAATGTACTATTAGAATGGATATGTTGCGTACCTTTAAGATGTTTCAATAAAGCGATATACATTAGATGGTGAATTAAGAAGCTTCTTTCGCCAAAGTATTCCGCATTAATAGGGCCACGTACTTCTTGTTTGATGCATGCTGTACAACATGATACAATTGACGCCTCATCTTCTCCACATCTTAACTAGCATCTGTAGAAAAGTTTCTTAACTTCGTTGGCTGAGAAACGAATAACAGCTCAAAAGTACATACCTTAGAAATCCACAAAAGCCAACAACATAATCCAATTTAATAAGGTGCGTTTGTGAGCACAACGTAAACAACGTATAGAACTTATATTATCCTTAAAGAAGTCAGTAAATGTGAAATAAAGTACAGCCCCTGAAATAAAAAGAAAACGTTGCATGGCCTTCAAACAAGAACATATGTGATGTTGGATAAAGAATGCGTTTTTTTCATTTTTTTCATTTACTTAGATTTAATACCTAGTAATAAGTATGTAAATACATCATTTGAAAAATACTTTTGATTTTATTTCCACTTAATATAAAAAATTAAATCAACAACATCTCAGATACACTACTGTACAGTTAATACCATAAAAAGGATAAAATACATTTTACCAAACACTTAAGCATAAAATAATTGCGTATAATACATACACTCCTGTTGACAATTTTCCATAGAAATCTACCAAGTTCTTGTATAAACGAAATATGTGTATTTTTATTGGTACAGTACTGAAAATCATGAAATTGACAAACGAAACGGAGTGGAAATGGAACGTTTTTCGTTTCCTGTTGAAACGGAAACGGAATGCTATCGAAATGGAAATGCAACGGAGCGCTAGAAACGCTTGAAATGGTGTAAACGGTATCAACGCTATAACCGGAGCACTTGGAACGCTAGAAACGGTAGAAACGCAAAAATCGGAATGCTCATAACGGTAGAGTTATTTTCACTACCGCTTCAAACGTTTCTAGGTCACCCGATTATTTATAGTAACATTTCAACCGTTTCTTTGTACGAAATAAATTTAAATGAATACAATAACTGGCTTCAATTTATCAACATAAACGCGCTTTCATATGTACTCTGCAAAAAAACAACAAATAAATCGTTATTATTATCAAAAAATCGTATTAATCAAACTCGTACATTACAGTTCCGAAACCGCACAAGTTGTCCAAGTCATCGTGTATCGTCAGAACAGAAACTGCACTAAAATCACTCCGCACGATAAAACACAATTTAACTATAACATTGAGTTTCTGTCGAAACTGATGTTTTAATTAATTCCAATGAATAGCTTACCATCCGCCTTGGATCGACATTCTTATTCTTTATTGTTTGGCATATGAAGATAGTGTGTACACAGCTGACATTGTCGCAGCATTACACGAGTTTGACTTTTCGCTAATTACTTATTACTTTGTAGCTGCATGGACCATTCCCGGATTAACTACGCCTATCATTTTTTTGTGAGAACACACTTGTTTAAAGTATTTTTCATTTACAAAGAATGCATTGCGTGATACAAAATAAAGCTACTTAATGAAATTAAACGTCAACCAAAAGAGGGTAACACATCTCATATAACACAAAAAAACATAAAACAACTAAACATAAAACAAACAAACAATGCTATGCATTATTGCAAGGTGTGACCCAATCAAGAACCAATTACATCCTCCCCGGCACTCAGAGCCAATGAAGAGTATGATCCTAAAGTTCAAAGTCTGACTAACCATAAATTGCCAAATAGTGCACGTATACAATCGATGAAGAGTTAAATGAAACAAACTTATATCACATTCATTTACATGATAAATATTAAAGAAATAATCATCATTACTGCCATTTAATTCACCTTATCACACATGAACATCATCATGAACCCATATTACATGTATCATCACTACTAATCATCATCATCAGCGGCAGCATCACAGCCATCACGATCTACATCATGATCGTCATAAGCATCAGCATCATCGTAACCGTTTTTACCATTTACATTAAAATCATAAACAGCATCGGTATCACCGTCATCATTATCAGCAGTAGCAGAAGCAGCATCACCGTCATTTGCATCATCATTACTTACTTATTAGTTACAGGGGTATGGATATGTATCTTGCCTCTTTGTCAAGCAAATTTTCGTATGCTTCTATTCTTAATTGTTATATATCTTATAATGAACAATGCAGTAAATTTGGACAATAGCGTTAATTTCTATTGAAATTCCTATTTCTAAATGCATAGTTCCCATAATGCGCTATCATGTACACATGTATATATGCTTAATCGGAATTCGTGGACCACGTTAAAAAATCTGCATACAACTTTGGACTTTACTTGACTTGCGACTATTTGAATGAGGGTCTACACGTCTGGCTACGGCTTATTTTCCCATTCATGGCTTCAATGTTCTATGCCAAAATGTGGTCTAAAGTGGGACCTACCGGGTACTTTATTTTTGTACCCATTTAAAGATAGAAATGTATTAATTTAAAATATATCGTTTAGTAAATTTATATTATGTTTCTCCATGTGCGTGGGTCTCTTTCATACCAGCATCAAGTTCTACTCTAATTGAATCCCTAATTTTAAGACATGAGCAAACACCACAACTAATTATGGTAATTGGCAGTTTTATGACACCTTGTTTGTCTAGTGGACAGGAAGTGTGACCGTTTTTTGGCGTCTTTTCCTCTTCGCAAGAACACATGCATCCGCTATACAGCTATATTTAAAAATGTCACCATATGGCAGTCGTGTGGTTTATGACCGTCACCTTTTAAAGAGCAATATGCATTGACTAACGCGATGACAACAAAAAGGACAAAACACTAAGGTCTAGAATATTTTTTGGCTCATAAAAGGACCCAACGCTATATTTAGCAGTACCCACAATGGTGCACCCTTTCCCCAACCCACTATTTTTCGTTTAGGAAGAGGAAACGTGGATGTGGGGATTTCTTATAGTAAATGCTACATTACTTGTCGTTTATTTTTGTAAATAATGTTATCAAGAGACGACACATCAAGGAACACAGTCTAATGTATATTTTATTTCGTGTTTATTGCAAATGTATTATTTCAATAGCTCGCCTATTCTTTTGTAGTTAATCCATACCTTAAATATAAATAATTCCTTTATAAAAATGTTTATGATGATTCAATGGACCAAAGAAGTTTGTAAGGACATTTATATAAGTAAAAACATGCGCAGTCTGAAATATTACTACATAGTACACCCCCCTTCCACTCTCACACTCCTTTAGAACTTATATTTATGGCTCGAAGGTAAATCGTTAATAACGTTGCATATTTTTTCATAGCACAAGCCGTTCACGTGTACTTATCATTTTTAATCTCTCAACAGTACCCAACGTTCACACCCTCTCTATCTTCTAAATGGCAGCTTGAAGACAATTATCGACCGGTATCATGTTACACAGTATTGAGAGAAATAATGGGTCGGTCAATTTGAAACAAAAATATTTCTTTTCGGCGACTTCAAATGATAGTGACCGGCGATTGTTTCCCAGAATTTTCTTTGATGTTGCAGTGTTAGCCAGAGAACCCTCCCCGCCAGAAAGAAATTACACCGCATTTATTTGTTCACCGCATTTATTTGTTACAACCTTGGAGAAATTAAAATCACATTGATATAATTAACGACTTCATGTTATAAGTGCGTGAAAAATGTTATTAACAGCCGTTAATTGGCACTAATATGTGCAAACTTGTTTTCTACGAAAGTTGTGTGTTTTATGCGACTTTATGTATGTGCCTGTTTTCAGAACAGAACAGAACAAGCATGTGTTCATGTTTGTATGAGATAATCACTTTTAACATTAAGTGTGACTGTAGTGTGTAATACTTTCTTAAAATTCTTGGGAATTACACGTTACTGTTAGCGGTCGTTCAACGTCCGGGGACAAGTTTTTAAAAAATTGAGTGTGCCAGCGTCCGAATTCTAAGATCGTTTCACCATTACGTTTTTTTTTTTTTGTGGATTAACACCTCACATAGAAGTTACTTTTTAGGATACTGGGTGCGTTTGGACCATGGACCATATTTGAAAGTTATTTCTGGTTTGTTTATACCGGGATGTGACGTCTGACGAAGACAAGTAGGTCAGGTAAGGGCTTTAGGTTAAGTTGTTAAAATAACGTCATATTGACAAATTCGTAAAAATAACTTATATCCAATCAAAATAATTTACGCGAAATTTCTCGTTAAAGGGATCTCAAAAGCCTTATATAAGTGACCCCCCCCCCCATTTATTGCCCCACCCAGCATGTGAGGGCATCTGTTTTCTGATAAGACAGGCTGCCACAGTCTGTAACGATGTGTCTGTCACACAGGTATTGTTCAAGATCCAAGTGTATGTATGCTATATCTGGGGGTTGAACATATTCATTCACAGTTTGTAAAGGAAACAGTTGTGAATATACCAATTACGCAATCCAATATATATATATATATATATATATATATATATATATATATATATATATATATATATATATATATATATATATATATATATATATATATATAAAATCTTTATTTGTTTTCTTTCTTACTTTGTTGGTTGATTTTGTTATTTCTTATACATTTTGTTATTTCTTTCATTCTTTTAGTTCTCATATATATTTAAAGTTATATTTTATTTTTATTTGTAAAATGTAACGAAACGTTTCTAACAAAAGCAATTTAAAAAGTCATTCATTGTCAGAATAATGTCCTTCAGAGTCATTTTGAATACTAAAACTTGTATCTCTCATTGTATTTTCAAAATAAATATTTAGCTATGAAATAAATACATAATCTTGCAGTTACAAAATTGACACCTAGTAATTAATGCAATAAAGAATTTGTATGGGATTATATAGTAAACAACCCACATTATCTCTAACAATAATGTTTGTGGCTTTGTGTAAAACTAGCCTACTGTCTCACATCCATACTAGCAGGTAATTTAGTTTTGCATTAACCCATCAGAGGTATTACTGTGACAGTTTAGTACTATGTTGGCTAAAGACTCCCTGCAGTGATGACCAGCAATTAGCAGGTCTGGTCATAGCATGTGGGGGCCTGGCTCAGTGGGATACCACATTCCTTTCGAGATGCCTTTAAACAATTAAAACTTCGATGGTATTTAAGTCGTACGAAATTACCACAATATTAATTTCGTTTTATGTTTAGATCAAAAAGTTATATTTCTTCTTAAACGGTTTAGAGAGTTGTAATTTTAATTTGTGCTTTATTTGACTATCTTCGGTGATTTCGTGTTTTGACAACAAAATTGTGACAGAGTTGCAATTGTGTTCGTGAACTATTTTTGTTTATTTAGGATCAGTGTCTGTATAACAGAGATATCGTCTGTAGCAGGTATGCACTTATGTTCACTTATAGACGTGTGTGCTTCCTTGTAACGGGTCTGTGGGTGGATTTTCGTCGATTGGCATTCCTTCCATCCTGATGTTCTTTATATAAGCATCTTCTCAATACTGCACTCCCTGAATTTTGAGGGTTATGTGCAGGCGCTGGTTTGTTTAGGGTATTTTTTGTCTGCAATTTTCCTCCGGATGGCTGACACTGATCCTCGTCGAAAACAATCTACTGCCGATTTCTTTATATGTGACGGAAGACCTTTTCCTCTCCCTAGAATGTTTACTTCTTTCGTCATTTTGCAACACACCGGAAGTTCATTACATTTAGAAATTTATTAAACGAAATTTTTTAATCAAAACGGAGCGAAATGGAACGCTTGAAAGGATAGAAACGGAAGAAACGATAGAAACAGAAGAAACGATAGAAACGCTGGAAGCGTTTGAAATGCAGCGCTGGCAGCGAACACAACGAAATGGAAACGCAACGGAAGCGGAATGGAAACGGAGCGGCGAACGCTTCCAACTGAAATAGAAACGAAACGGAGTGGAAACGGGAAAAATGTCAATTTCGTGATTTTCAGTACTGTATTCATATTCGAATACTTATAAAAATTATAAAAATTATATTGAATTAAAATGGACCATTAATGATAAAAACGGACAGTAAACGAGTTATAATTGACACATTATTGTGTATTATGGGTAATCGCAACTTTATTGAGATTAAGGACCAATTGAAGATAATATGTACTAAATTAAACCGTTTCGTGGCTTGTCATGACTTAAGTGACTGACATTGATGTACTGCAAAAATTACAGGTTTAAATAGACGTTTCTAAATTAAGCTAACAAGTTATTTGCCGAATAATATTTTAGGTGTCTTTAGAACTCTCTTCCCAATTTTAGTTAGCAGTTTTCTTAAACATTGTTAATCTCTTTTATTAAGAATTCGTCTCATCATGTGTGAATTAACATCCCGAATTTGAAATTAAGAGATCATTTTAGAGCTTCGTTGAACTCTACTTGGACACAATTTAAAATGTTTAATATGAAGTTCACTAACCCTAAATTTATTTTTCTATTGAAAAGATTAATTATGTACTAGAAAGTTGTATTTCACACGAAAAGATATGCCCATGAGCCTTCAAAGACACAAAAAACAGAAAAGTGTATAAGCAGAAGACAAAACATATACTCGTGCGGCTGAAGCAACTTACATGCAAAGGTTATGAGGGAAAACAATCCACTAATAGAAAAAAGAACAAACACAGTACACTCCTTTTTGGCTTTAATTTCTTTACTTACAAAACTGTTAGCAAATTCGTGCAGATTATTGCAAACACTCAAGTAAAATTTACTGGACATGAAGAAGGAAGAAAGACTTTTCAAGAAAGAGCATATGAAAACCTGTGTTCGAATAAGGACCACACTTTTTACTGATTTATACTTTTAACTGATTTTTACATGAACTTCTTGAAGGTGCCATGAGAATCGTCTTCACAATTAGCGCTAGTTCTCAATAACATGTAGTTTGTACTTGCAGACATAATTTTTATCGAACCGGAAATTAGAGGATAGGTCAATGTACAAGAACACTATTTATGTTTCCGCAATTTAAAAGGCAGTGTATTTTAAATATAAATTTAAAAGCTAACGCTTGTCTACAATTAAGTTAACATAAAACGGAATTAGTTCAACAGACAAATCGAGGAACGTTTATACTAAAGATTTATTTTTGAAATTACATGAGGTTAAACAGCACTAGTAATGCTTGCGGGGTACGTTTCCAAAAATGTGTTTTTAAATTTGAATCAGCAACTTTAATTAAATATTGATAATTCAGCTATTTTGATCCAATTAAATATTTGGTAGTTGGTATGTCTTCACTATACCATTTGTTGACACTTGTCCAATCATTATTTTTGAAGAAACAGAAAGTTCCTAAACCATCTTGAAGATACTCACATGGAAACAAAACAGAACTCATAATTCTAAGAACATGGTAAGTCCAATAATTTATACAACAACAATGTTTTTCCATAAAAGTAATTTTTCGATCATCTTTCAGAACTTACATAGTTTTTCTTCATGTCGATTTCATAATGCAAAAAATAGATACTACATTCGTAAGCTGTAGAAAAACGATCAAAAAGAACTACCTGTATGTGTTTACTTTATGGTGACAATTTAGCGTCTGTGGTTATGACAATTCTAAACTTACACAATTTCTCAACCAGAGGTAGTATCGAATTTGTTTTGTGACGTAGAAAATCGTTGGACGTGGAACGAAGAAGAGTTAGATAGCTAAACTCACAGCATAATTATAAATAATCAGCAATAACGTGTTTGTTTTTTGTTATATAACGAATTATATAAAATAAATGAATGTATTGTGCAGTAAAATGCATACATAATGTTTAAACTGAAATCTGCTTGTGATCTGGATTTGTATCTGCCGGTTTGACGAAGAAATGTATTACCTACTTGCTTTCAACCTGTCATGATTGAAACTGTCGATTAAGTGTTAAATATGGCCATGCAGCCAATCAAATACAATTTCCTTTGCGACAAGAAATTTTGTTAAAGTATTTTTAGCGGACATTCAAATGCTATCCAAAAATTATGTCTGTGCTTTTTAAAAATACTTGCATACTTGTCGTGTGCGCTATTCCATTGGGAACATGTATCATCTGATGAATTGAATTTATCCGAAAGTAATCAGTAATAAAAACCAAAGGCGACTAATTGTCTACCATTTTATATGCCGTACGCTTAATCAAATACTGTCTGGAAATCTGGATTAACAAACTACACACCTAAAACAGTTAAAGGCATATTTTTAAACACATCACACATATTTTATAAATAAATCGAATTATTACTCGAAGTTTAAGATACCAATCACACGAAACGTAGATAAATGCTATTGGGAGATGTGTTGTTGTCGTCATTCATATTCTTCTCGTGTATAAAAATCGGTTTATATTGCATAAACATTAAGGAGCATTGGAGAATGTCATTATATTATGTACGTATACATATATTTACATACATGCATAACGAAGCATTTAACTTTATGTACACAATTCTTTTCTACGAACCGCGTTATATTTGATGCATACGTGGCAATTTATTTTCTTTCTGCAATCGGAAAATTGCAGTGTAGATATACTATGATGTCTGATGCTGCTAAGCATTGGCAAATAGTTACCGTCTAAATAGTTAACACTTTCATGCTACTTTAGAACATGCTTTGGCATGCATTTTAATAACATGATAAAATCCTCGCGATCACGATTGTACATCTTGTTGATCATATTCTCAGTTACCAATATGCGTTCATATGTGTTAAAGGCTAGCAGAAGTAATATCTCGATTAAAAGTCTTCTACCGATTTACATATTTTATATATTATTTTATGTTTTATATAAAACGTACATGACTGCCACTTTGGGATGTGTTAATTGATGAACTCTTGCTTTCAATATTTTAAATCTTTGATCAATTTCTTATCGGTGGTTATACGTCGCTTTTTTGTACTTAATCGTAGAATTTCTTTCAAAAATGGTGAAAAATTGGAAGAGACAACATCAAAATCTATACACTGTCACTTGTTCTTTATGTTCATATGCAAATTACGTATTGGTATAAATATTTTTTTCATATTATTTGACATGTATAATACGAATAATCATCGTCGCAAATAAATATACCACGGAATCCAAACAGATGTCAGACATACTTTGTGTGTCCCAAATTTCTGGGATGAAGCTACTGTCAATGAAATGTCAAACATTTACTAACACAATACTGCTATTGTACATTCTGGACAGATAGGAGTGAGCGCAAATTATCATTAAAATAACACACCTTTAAATACGAAAGGGAATCTTAAATTAAATAATATTTTATCTGTGGTGTTTTCTTATTTTTTCACACAAGAGCCCTGAAATAAATAATTATTTCTAAATGACCTAAATATTGTTATAAATATAAGTGACAATTAGGTAAAATAATGTGATCATTGGCATATACAGCGTTATGACAATGTCAAAAGAGTGAATATCACTAAGAGATCAATAACAACAATCAATTAATGTTACATATCCGGTGTAAAGGTAAAACGTGTTGTGATGTAGAAATATAATTTAAAATGAAGATATGGAGAAAGAATATTTATGCCTTTAAACCTGGGCTATATTCATTTTGAGCCAGATGGTATCATATCAATTATATTTATGTATGCTTTTTGCATTTGACCAACATATTAATGTTTTCCTCTCATAACTGCTGTTATGCAGCATATTTAATCCGCAATTAAATGTTTCTATATCATCGAGAGCAATTATTATTTCCTCACGCATCAGATAATTTGTTGAGCTACTGCCTCGTACTAGTACAAAGCGCAGCTCATCATATGACAACCTCATTTTCGTAGTGCAGGAACAGTTTCATTTAAAATATTTATCTGGGAAGGAGATTAAAATGAATATTTTTTAAACGTCTTATTCGCGCATTTGCTGAATTATGTAAGCATATCTCAAACATTCGAAAAAATTAGAACTGTAATATGCATTGTATGTAAATTGGTTGTAAACTTAGCCCGAATTCGTTTGTCCATAATGAATTACTGGAATTTACTTTATGTACGTTTTAATTATGGAAAAACAATTGACAGAATTAACTACCGCAATTTTAGTTTGTTTGGTGCATTTCCATACTATTATGCAACGAAATACGACATTTAATATTTAATCACGTACCCGACCGCAGTTTTAACAGCTGATATCACATTGAAAGCATGTCATTTAAGTGCCTGAAAATCCAATTTTCTATCTATCTATCTATAGCTGGTTTATTTAAGGGTCAGCACATACATTCGTATTTTATCGTGACCCCGTCATACTGCCCTAGTATGACTTAAAGATGGTTTGACCAATGTGCCTAAAGGTGGGCTCCTATCAGGTATCCAATTTCGGTTACCTACTTATATAGCTAATAAGCTTATAAAGGTTGGGTGTTTTCGTAGTTTTGTCCTATTCTAAGGTGAGTGATTGAGTTTGTGAATTTCACTGCCTAACTTATTGCCCTAATCTCACCTTATGGTTATATAGCACAGGACCCTTTTTTCACCCCTAATGTGGGGTGTCCATTTCTGTTGGCTTTTGTTATTATAAGGATTGGTTACTAGGTTGACATCTTCCAACTTTTTGAAACGAAATTGTCATTGGAAGGGGTCTTCCTATATCCATTTCCTTTTTTTGTCATTGACTATGGGTGGGGTAAAGTTTTAATTGATTAAGGGTCCTTTGCTTGTTTAACCGAGTTATCATGTCTGGACGACCGAGGCCCGACCGCCCCTTAACCATTCACCTTATTGTACATGTATGTACATACAAGGAGAAAGTCCTCGGCTATAGCAGGAAAGAGAGTAAAACGTTCATGTTTACTTAGGGGGATTTTTTGTATATTATGAACGCTTTACTCTATGCTGTAAAAAAAGTACATGGGTTAGTTAATACAGTAATATAGTTAATGTATTTACATTCAGTGGGGATTTTTTTATTTTTGTATTTTTTTTTCCACTGATAATGTTAGTGCAGTAACAAGGTTGTGCAGGGGAGGGGGCGGTGCAGTTTGTTTATTTTATTTACATTTATTACTACCTGGTTTCCCCTACTTCTTACTGTCGGTGTGAATGCGCCTCCGCCCTTGAGGGGGGAATACCGACTCTTGGTTTTGGTTCACTTAAGCGGGTGCCTTTGTTTTTACGGGGCCCTTTAGGGGCCACCGTTTATTCAGCGACCCTTATACTAGTTCTATACGGTCCAGTGGGTATTTTTCCTTTTTGTTCGGTGGGTTCATTGGGTGCCTTTGTTTTTACGGGGTCTTTAGGAGTCCGCCGTTTATTCAGCTACCCTCCACCTACTGTTTCAATTATTGAGTTTTTACCTTAACCGTCCTATTTGTTCGGTGGGTTCATTGGGTGCCTTTGTTTTTACGGGGTCTTTAGGAGTCCACCGTTTATTCAGCTACCCTCCACCTACTGGTTGTTAAAGCCTACAGTTTATGTCTAGATGTCGTTGATGTAGTCGATTTCCTCCAAATAATTAAACAATGCTCTTTTAATTCTGTCTGCTATCGAATTAGGTGGAAATAGTAACGTATTGGTGTCAATGTTTGTAAGTCCTAATTCTACGAGCATTGTTTTTTCTAATCGTATACGTGCTGTGGTGTGTTGCCTGCACATAAATATGATGTGATGGAAAGATTCTGTTTGGTTACAGTGCGGGCAGTTTCTAGGTTTGTATTTATTCTCAGCTCCAAGATAGCTGGCTCCTAGTCTTAACCTAGTGTAGATTTTGTCATGGTAATTATTGCTAAGGTGTATCTTTATGTTTGTGTTTCTGTTACCATATGAATAGTTATGTGATCGTTTGTATTCATTAAACCTTTTTTCTGCTTTAAGTGTGTAGTGGTTCTTTATCGAGCTGTAGGCTTCTTTTACGCTAATACCCAGCTTTGTGGGCATTCCAGTCGTTGAGGCCTCCTTCGCTAGTTGGTCGGCGGCTTCATTGCCTGTTATTCCCACATGGCTGGGTATCCATTTTAAAGTTACATTTGTATTATTTCGTTGCTTTATTATTGTATTTGTCCTGTAAATATCTCTAATTATGTCGGGTCTGTTTTTGTTATCTACTGACTGTATTGCTTGTAATGCACTGAGCGAATCTGTGTACAGGTCTATGTATTGGTTACTTAGTTGACTGATATTTACCCATGAAAGTGCCACTTTAATGGCAAAAAGTTCACAGGTAAATATGGAATGTCTTCCATCTAACTTGATCTTTGATTGTTTAATTGGTCTGTTATCATAGTAGATACTTATTCCTGCACCTGTTGTATTTTTAATTGGGTCTTTACTGCCATCAGTATATATGCATATGTTAGCTGATGATGATTGGATAAAGTTTTCTGCGATCGTTCTGATTGTAGTAGGGTCATCTTTTTTGCTGATTGTCTTAGCTAGATTTGTGTCTATATTGATGGGGGTTATACCCACCAAATTAGAGTTGACCGGGGGTGATAATTGGTCTACAGACAGTCCTATTTCTTCTAATAAGGTATGTATTTTTTGTGTATATGGTTTGTTGACCCTTTTTAACCATGCTCCTATGCGTGGGTACGTTTCTTTATTCGTTGATAGTGTATTCCCTAGTCTGCTTGCACGTACCCAATATTTTAAGCTACATATGTTTATTTGGTCAATTATTGAGAATTCTCCAATCTCTGCATGTATTGCTTCTGTGCGGGCATAGTTAGGGGCGCCTAATATGACTTTGATAACTTTATTTTGGAGAATTTGTAATTTATCGAGATGTGCTTTATGTGCGGAGCCAAACGCTACCATTCCATATTGTATTTTAGATTTAATTAATGCTCTATACAGTGTGGCTAGGCATTTCTTGTTTGCCCCCCAGTTCTTACCTTTTATGGATCGTATCACGTTGATGTCTTTCTCACATTTTCCAATTAATGTGTTGATGTGATCCTTCCACGTTAGGTGTTTGTCAAAGATAAGTCCCAGGAAGGTTATATTGTCACTGTATTCGAGTGTTTTGTTGCATAATGTCAGTTTCTGCATATCATCTACTATAGAATTCCCATGCCTAAATATGATAGTCTGGGTTTTGTTTGGGTTAATTAAGAAACCAAAGTTAAGAGCCCATTTTTCTATATCCAACAGTGCTTTTTGTATTTTTTTTTACCCCTTGTTTTGGATTGTTACTTGTCACCCAGACAGCGCTGTCATCTACGAATTGTGATATTTTAATTGTACTAGTTGATTTAAGGTATTTATTTTTCCTGTTGTGTTTGGTAATTATATCATTTAATGAATTCATGAAAAGAGTGAACAAGATTGGCGATAATACACTGCCTTGTGGGCATTCATTTTCAGTGATATGAGTGGAAGATGATTTGCCTTCATATCTTACTTTAATTTTTCGTGTTTTTAGGAAAGCCGAAAGCCATTTTAACATATTTCCTTTAATTCCGTATTTCATTAAAGTGCCTATTGCTCCTTCGGCCCACATTTTATCGAAAGCAGCTGTTAGATCCAAAAAAACTGCTGTGACAAATTTACGTTTCGCTTGTGCTATTTTTACATCAGATTCTAGCCTTACTAGGTTGTCGTTACAGGAGTTATTTGACCTACATCCCGATTGGTTTTCGGATAGGATGTTATTTGACTCCAAATATGAACATAGCCTATGTTTTATCATTTTTTGCATTAGTTTTGTAAACGTGGAGGTGAGTGATATTGGTCTGTATGACCCTGGATCGTTAGTCGGTTTATTGGGCTTGAGTAGAGGTATTATTGTCGTTTCCGACCATGATTCTGGTATTATTCCCTGAGTCCATGAATTGTTGAACATTTCAAGAATACTTTCTTTAGCTTGTGTTGGCAATTGTTTTAATATTTCATAGTGGATTCCATCATCCCCTGGTGCTCCACTTTTACATGTGCCTAACGCTACATTAAGTTCTATAAGAGAGAAAGGTTTATTGTAGTCAATCTCCGTGTGATTTGTTTCATTTTTGATTAAATTGTTAACCTTGTTGGAGATTGATTCCTTCTTTTTAATGAAATCGGGGGTGTAGCCATTGTTGCTGCTGACCTTTTGGTAATGACTTACTAGGGCTTCCGCCTTTTCAGTTGAATCTGTGATTATTTGTTGATTAACTAAGAATGGATGGCTGTTCTGACCTTGTTTTCCCCTTATTTTTTTCATAAAACTCTTTACTGGTGGTTCTGTGGGTTATGTTTGAACAAAAGTTTTCCCAATTTTTAGCTTTCGCTTGTCGTATGATTTTGTTTGCTTCTCTTCTAGCATCTTGCCATAATCTAAGCTTAAATGTAGAATTTGGATCCCTTTTATAATTTTTTCTTCTATTTTCTCTTAGTTTTGCAGCTCTGGTGCATTCATTGTTCCACCACGGTACAACCTTGCTTGGTTTGTTTTGAGAATTTTTGTATTTGGGTATAGTGTCGTTGAGTATACTGATTAGTTTTGAGTATATACTGTTGAAATTATTGTTTACGTCTTGTTCCTTAATGTTCGCGAGTTCATGTTTGCATTTTTCTTTAAAATTCTTCCAGTTATCCTGAGTCGCTCTACTCACATTCCATTTTTTATTATGATTATGTGTACTTTTATTTGGTGAAAAATTTACATTAATAGCGATGGGCATGTGGTCGCTACCCATTGTATTATCCAGAACGTAAAATTCACTTTTATCGAATAGGCAGGCTGATGTAATGGCTAAGTCTAAAGCGCTATCCCTTGCGTTTTGAGTTGACGATATTCTGGTGACCTGACCATCATTTAGAATACAGAGATTAACTAGTAAGTAGCCATTAGTGTAGAAAGATCAGTAGACAATCAGTGGACAAACAAACTAATCATGGCCAGCAAAAGGACCATGAATGATAGAAGTCTAAACTCGTCCACCGAGTCTGTGGGAGCGTTACACAAACTGATCAGAGTAGAGGAAGAGGAGGGTGTTGAGGGGTCGATGATAATGGCCCCGAAAACCCCTACTCATTCTAGAGAAGGGAGGTCAGGCCCAAAGGCTACCTCCACCCCCCAGCTAGACAACGAACGTTTTATAGTTCCGGAGACGCCGGAAAAGAAAAAACCCAAGAAGGGGGGAAGCAAGAATGAGGAAAAGCGTAGGCACAGTAGAAGTAGTAGTAGGAGTAAGAAAGATGGAGAGGAAGGGAGTTCCAAGAAGAAGAAGAAGAAGAGTAGGAAACACTCCAAGTCAAGGAGTGAGGAATCACTCCAGGACACCAACCAACCTTCAGACTCCCCAACCACTCCATCCTCCCCACCTCCCACACCCCCTCCACCCGCCCCATCCTCCCCACCTCCCACACCCCCTCCACCCCAGACAAACCTTAACAGGCTAAGTTACGCGGACATGGTCGCCGCAACGCCCGCGGTGGAGACGCCGAGACGGCCGCAGCCGGTGTTTGAGGAAGAGATGGCAGTGGAGGTCCCATCGGGACAACCATCTGCCCTCTCCCGGGTCACCAGTCTACCGGTGGCCTGGATTACGATCACCCTGGCTGTGGTGGGCGGGGCGTTCCCTCTTGGGCGGGCGGCGGAAATAGCCGCATCATTCAGAAATTATATAGGGACCAGCTGCTGCTCACCCATTAACAAGCAAAAGAACGGTCTGACTTTCAAATTAAGATCAGACTTACTCACTAAGGCAACAAACTTTAACTTTGGTCAATACGACTGGGAGGTAAAAAAGCAGAATAAATCTATAACCGGAATCATCACGCCCAAACCTAACCAGTCAATCAAGGACACAATGGAAACACTGAAAAAACAAGAAAATGTAAGGGAGGTACGCCTCACAAAAAATCAATCAGCCATTGCAGTGAAGTTTAGCGAACCAACCCTACCACTAACTATCATGGGCAATCTGGTCAAACCTGCCCTGGCCAAAGAATCTAGGTGCAACAATTGCCAAAACTTCGGTCACTTTGGTACACAGTGCACCAAAGAGACAACATGCCCCCATTGCGCAGGAAATCACCTCTCTAAAAATTGCAAAAACAAGCAAAATAAAAAATGCGCTAATTGTGGAGGGGATCACTCTGCCGCATACAAGAGATGCCCAGTCTATACTAAATACATGGAGAAGATAAAAATCTCCAATTCAATCAAATCCAAAGAATTTAATACAAGATGCCAGGAGAAAGGTATCGCTCCCCCAGCACCAAACCAGGTCAACCTTGGTGCAAAAAAATTAAGTAAGAAAGAAATAAGCGATTTGGCAACAAAATTAGTTGGGAAAAACGCGAAAGAAATAGAAGAGATAATTACTGAAGCACTCCAACCCCAACTAACCAACAGTGTAGGTAAGGCTGAAATCACCACAGCCAAACCAAATCAAAAAAATAAGGAAAATAAGGGAAAGCAGCAGCCCAAAACAAATAAAACCAATAGACCAAGACGACCAAGACGAAATGACAGGCCTCACCCCCCACCCCACTTCAATCAAGCGGGACCGATGCCGGGACCGATGCCAGGACCAAATCCATACAATCAATGGATGGGTCCCAACCAGTGGTATGGACCAGAATTTTATGGCCCAAGGGGAAACTGGCACCCAATGAGTCAAGGTCATTGGAATTACTAGAATAAATCTGTACAAAAAAGACATTGGCTTCATAGCCATTGAATAACATAAATTGAGCGACAATGACGACGACGTCCAAAAATAATCAACAACTAAGTAAAAAGGGCCTCGCCGTCTTAAGTTGGAATGCGTGTGGTATCGTAGGACAATGTACCTCTAAAATTAATGAACTTATAGATTACGTAGATAGATACCACATAGATGTAGATGTCCTGTGCATACAGGAAACACACGAATCACTAAGAAATTATCTCCCAAGAATTAGGGGATTCCAGCAACCAGTCAAGTCAAACAGACAAGATGGATGGGGTGGCACATGTATATACGTAAAGCAAGGCTTACAATTTATAGTAAATAGTTTAGACAGTACCACCCCCTTAGAAGCCACCTCCATCACAATAATAGGAAACCAGGAAAATTCCACTATATTTAATATCTATGCCCCTCATGCAGCAGACAATAAGTTAGAATATTACAAAAGGGTGTTTCACAACTGTAAGGAAAAAACTATTATAGTAGGTGACTTTAATCTAAAACACCCATGCTGGAATCCAGATAAGGATCTAAGGTATGACGGCGAGGCCGACGATCTGCTCACATTCCTAAACAGTGAAATCCAATTTTGTATACACAATATATAAGTTAATCCCAGCATATTGAATAGTAAAATTCCAACATACACATTGTTAAATATATATCAAGTAATGCTCATAATGAACTAGCAAAACAACAATAACAATAAAACATTCCTTTTAGTTGTGTTATCGAACCCCATTTTGCAGACGCTATGATCATTGTTTTTATTGTAAAATATATGAAATCACTGAACAGATGTCGATTTTGTCTGAATGAATACTAAATGTGTAAATGACCCCCAGTCAACCCAGTAGAAATCCCCAGTAAAAGCTTATTATAATTTCTTGCTTGTTGTAGTTATAAAATGATGCTTGTTGAATTATAAAACATGATGCGTCTGGTCTAAGTTTATAAGGCTACATTTTTTGTTCTTAGGAAAATAGGACACTTCAGGCCATTTTTGACAACATCTTTGACAGCGTGCATACTTTTCATAAAAATATTATTTATGCTACGGAATTATTAATTAATAATTATCAATAAATTACTTTAAGTTTTGAAAATAGTTAATGCTTGTAGATTGTTTATAGTAAAACAAATTTGGCTGCATGGATTTTTTACAAACCGCATAAATATAACAGGCAATAAATGGGACGAAAATAACTCCTTTTTTATATATTCATACCAGACACTAATATTTCTTAACAATACTCTACTATGTTACGGACATATGCATTGGATTCAGTTTGTACTGCAGGTTATGCATTTGAAGAGAAACGAACAGAACTTGTAGGATACGCCTTCTAGTAAACTGAAACAAAATTATGCACATTGTTATAGTATATCATCTAAACCTATATGAATAAAAAAATCATTGATATTTCATTAATTATGGAATGTGTATTTCTTTCATCCACGAAATTATCAATCAATTTAATATAATCAATATTGGGTTTGACTTTGTTTTATGGCGAGATCTTTGTCATGTAATAAATGTTACTTAAAAGACAGCAACAAATCTTTGAAATATAATCTGAATCAAACAAAAATAGCATTTATTATAAGCAAACAATCATAGAAACAATCTCATCCATACGGAAACGGAATAGCGTACTTGACGTTGCATGAGAATTATGTTCAAATTGTCATTGCTCAATATGCATGATTGCAATTTAACAAATTAATGTATGATTATTGTATTTTAAATTACCCACATAGAAGTTTGACATAGTATAATCGTTACAGATCGTGTTTCCTAATGTAAACGTACAAAACTAAGGTATTTATAATTATAAAATAAGTTTTACACTTATCGTTTCTGTTTTTGTTTTGCAATTGCCTATTATATACAAATCAATGATGAAAGGTAGTTATTACAACCACTACTTCTACTCCTACAACCACCCCTCCTCCTTCTTCAACTACTACTACTCTCGCTACTATTACTCCTCCACTACTACTTCACTACTACTACTACTACTACTACTACTACTACTACTACTACTACTACTTCTACTACTACTACTACTACTACTACTACTACTACTACTACTACTACTACTACTACTACTACTACTGCTATTACTATTACTACTACTACAACTACTACTACTACTACTACTACTACTACTACTACTACTACTACTACTACTACTACTACTACTACTACTACTACCACTCATACGTTCACTAGTACTACCACTTTTACCAATACTACTACTACTGTTACTACTACTACTGCTGCTAGTACCTCTGCTGCTAATGTGATTACTGTCATATCCAATATACTTAATACTATACTAATAATGATTAAAAACGTAAGTGCAATCAAACAAAATACTACGCATACTACAATATATACACACTTAGTTATAACCACAGCAAACGGAGACTGGACAAAAGCTTTAGTATGAAGTGGCGGGGTAGAACATTTCTAGTTGTACAAATACAACTAGTATGTTATTTAACCGGTGTAGAAAGCCACCAGAAATGATTTAAAATAGTATACATATAAGTAAGGCTACTGCAGACTGCTACTGGCATCTTTATGTCTGGTACGGATTTTTGTGCTGGCATGTGGTGTTTAACTTTGATGCACTCCTTATATTTGCATCTTTAGAAATTTTGTGTTTATAGATAACAAAGACATGACCAAGCTTATATTATCAACGCCTTTTACCGTCAGTGTACTTTTTCTTGAAAAAGGTTAACCTACTTTGTCAAAAAAGTTTAAACACCATTACAATATCCAATCCTAAGTTCAAAAGGAATGAGTTTTTATTGTTAATGTATTCATCAATCTTACCCAAAATAGGCACTTCAATAACAAGCTGTGAGATTGTTTGCCTCTTTAAAATACGGTATCTAATTGGTTTTTATTTCCCCTCAATTTACTGGCATTACCTTATTGTTCGTTGTCGAAAACATGGCGCTTTATAATTTGACCCATGCGTATAGTTCTTATAATGTAAATCAAACAGTATGCACATGTCAAAGAGGTGATATCACCTCAAAATTCACACGGTTTGAAGCGGAATACTTTTTTTATCAATGTTATTGGCTTCATAGAAAAAAATAGTAGTGACGTCATTTCAAGCAATAGTGTCCACATTGTCAACATTATAAATGCTATAAGAAAGGTTTCGAATTTTACTTGCAAAATAAAATAAAAGCTGCAGGCGAGGGTAGTGGGTTGTGATACGCCGCACAATCTCAGATGAATTGAATTGTACATGCACATTGAAGAAAAGTATGCATAGAACGTCTGGAAAAAATTAAGGAAACCACACAATAGATTAGAACTTTATCATACAGTTTAAATATAATCTAAAAGACATATTATTTTATAAATGTAGGTGATATAAATAATCCTTTATTGAAATAATAAAAAATTGTTATTATAACTCGAAAAAACATGATTCGACTGGAAATTATTCAAGTACATGATCATTCAGAAAGTAGCCCAATGTTTACCAGCGGCGACACGGATTCTTGATACATGATTGTTGTATGCAATGTTTATGAATTGCGACATGCACACTTATACTACTACGAATATCTGTCAACATTGTATTTGATATGATTGAGACTGATTTCCTGTGTCAATGAGTCTGTCTTGAACTAAAGTCAGACCGAAGGAACCTTTGCCTTGGCAAATCTTGTATGTCATATTCTTCTTGATCTGTACCGAGTACATTGTTTTACATTTGATGTGGCTTTAAAGCTCATAGGTTGTTAAGCAAAATTATACAAAACGTGCTTAATGTCCGATTTTAATGACCTTTATTTATTAGATGAATAAAGGAACGTATCATACAACAGAATGCTTTCCTAGTGCGTTAACTTAATTATGTTATATACAATATGAATCCTTTTTAACTTGAACCAGTCAGTTTGTCATTACAAATTGTTCAGAATCCGGTATTGAAATATATGTTGGATATGTACAAATATTGTTATCAACGGCGGACACGTTTTCATCAGTTGAAGATATTAATCATGATATCAAGATGCCCTCAAACAATGTCACTTTTGTCTTTTCTTGACAACTGGTAGTAAAATAATGAGTTTAAGACGAACTGCTCAAGTATCTTGAAGTAATTAGGACCAACATGAATCCTTGTTGATGTGTTTAGTTTTCGCTAATGTTATATTGTACATAGTGTTAATAGCATGACGGCACGAAAATCAGTTATTATCCGGTCAATTTATATATTACATAGGGAAATGTCCAAGTGCACTCTAAATAGCGCTATATGTATACAGCTCATGAATATTTATATAATATTATTAGCAAATCACAGATATATGACTTTTTTATCTTTTTAGATGAAGAAAACTAGCACAGCGCGTTACGTTTGTGGGCCTGTGCTGTTACGTATATTAAGGCATTCTCTGTAATCTAATGCTAACATTGTACAGTAAAGTAACCATTAACGTAAGTGTTGAACATTCTTTTTCGAAATCAATGAAGTGTATACATTTGCTTGGTGACAAGCTATATTTTCTATTTTCTTTTGGTGGCGGGAGTATGTTTATCGCTAAGCAATGATGTTTACGTTGCTTTTCAATATGTTATGGTAACACGTTCAGAGCATTACATTTAACGCAATGTATTAACACGTTGAACAGTTTTTGAAAACTTTTTCTACTTAAAATCTCTTGAAGAAAGAAAGTGTACACTTGAATAAACCTTTTTTGCCAGTAGTCCTATCGCTCATCGGTCGCATTTGTACATATTATGACAGCATTCTAATTTATTTTATTATGAAATACAATGTATGAAATAATAATGTAGACTGAAAAACATCCATTTTCAAAAATGAAAGGAGGATCAAAAGGATTTGCATATGTATAACAGTCTTTATATTTGATGCATACATAAACAACTTATTGTCTTCTTGATGTTGTCACAGACAAAGAAAACAGTCCAATTATTTTATGTAATACATGCCTTATGAAGTATGGAATTTCTTTTGTCAAAGGGCTTATTTTATCGTATCACATTTGATTGATCAGTTGCTTATATTTTCAAAACGGGCCATGTCTACAAGCAATTCTACTCAATGTATTACTGAAACAAACACATGCACGACGTATTTGCCTTTCTTACAATGTTCATGAGATATTTACAGCAGAACTGAAGGTAGTTTAACAACCTAACCGTAGGCTATAGGACAGGTCTAATACTTACACATTTCACCCTCTTCTCATTTTACACGTGAATGTTATTAATGAAGGAGAATGCTGATGCCTTAATTTAAATTATGATAAAAATCAAATAATAGACATTCAAGGGATCCGCAAAAGCCTAAAGGGTTTCGGCAAAATAACGAAAAGGAACAAAGACGATCACAGAAGCTGCAAGAGGAGGACAAGTGATTTTGAAACAGCAAATATTTGTTTCTTTAAGGTTGCTTATACCATCATGATGATTCCAGTTATTCCATTTATATGAAAACGGTTTCCACTTAGACAGGAAAAAATGTTGCCTTCATTATATGTACACGTTAAACAAAGAAATAACAAAAACAACAACAACAGAAACAAATACAAAAAACGAATGGAGTTTAATGAAGCTGTTTTGTCTCCACTGTATTAATATATATAGTTTTAGTTGGCACATTATTCACTTTCTGGCGCTTTAAAAACAATTCACAATGATCTAACGATTATTTATTGAACAGATCGCTGTTTACCACAAAGTTAGTCTGACGTTACGTCCCCAGAGTAATAAATATATATGGATGCTCTTCTTTCACCCATTTAAGCAAACCAGGTTGCTAGTGATCTTACACTCTGCTAGTCACTTAGAAGTATTGAACATTTGATATTGTAAAATGTAAAAGTAACGATAAAAATAAAAACTTAACATAAATGCTGTTTAAACGAGTGATGTGTCGCTGTATGGATGGCGACATCCATATATGTGTATGTAGGACTAAACGCTCACCTCTGTGTTACTTAGTAGCTTCTTTTGCAAGTAAGTCGCTCATTTTTACTCATCGATTTTTTTCTATTTTCACGGGTTTGGCGCATTTTACTTGTTATTTATCTTCTATTGTGATAAAACACGAGACAACATCGATTGCGTTGATTTTTGTCAACCCCTTTTATTTTTTCTATTGAATTATTTCACACAGATTAAGCACATTATAACTTTTGGTTATCAGTCTTGCGAAGAACACATCGCCATTTTGACGTAAATATAAATTATTTCTAACTTGACAAACATGATCACCATTTTTCTTTGCACCACCAAAAATGCAGTATCGTTGTACTGTGCGTATTTTTACTGTTTAACCATTATAATGCTTTATAAATCATGTTCAATTTTTAATAACTACTACCATTAAACAAATAATCTTAAATAGTCATGCATGGAAATACAAAATTATTGCCATAAGTAATGACATTGTCTATCAAAGCCAAAAATATTGCCTCGAGATATCAATAACGTTATATGTTACTGTGGATCTTTCCAACTGGGAATATCCTAAGTTTGGCACTTTGTTTATCCTGAAATCGATCAATATTAATATATATTTCCAAAAAGTACACTGCAACATTATATTACTGTAAAAGTCCTGATATATGGCTGTATTTGACATATTGATTTTGCATAACCAAAACTCATTTATAATTTAATGATTTGGATTATGATTGTTAGCGTTTTGGGGATCTTCCATATTAATCTGAATTGCTTTAATATAATTATTATTAACTTCAAGCTCTTTTATTTTAAACAGAAAAGAAGAATAGAATGATTGATGGCAATTAAACATGATCAAGTTAAAGTTGCAAAAAATTAGTCACAGAATTGTCCTGTATCCTTAAAGAAGGTGTATTAGGAGTGAACGCTTAACAATGCTTTCATTACGCAATTCACTGAACACAAACTCCGTTCACAATTTTCCAATCTACCGGATGAGAGAGAGAGAGAAAGAGAGAGAGAGAGAGGGAGAGAGAGAGAGAGAGAGAGTGTGTGTGTGTGTGTGTGTGTGTGAGAGAGAGAGAGAGAGAGAGAGAGAATATGTTATTCACTGTTTGTAAAAAGTGACATTATAACGAAGTTAAGAATTAAAGAATTTATTATGTAGCTTAATAAATTTAATTTATTTGTATCAATGTATACGATAGATGGTATTAGATGGTATTGCGTGTTGGTCGAGTGTCTGGTTGCTATAGATTTGCTGATATATTGGATGAATGCATCTTTGTTTTCATATATCTTGCTGGTTTATTGTGGCTGAAAGTAAAATGAACTAATTTTCTTGGCACAGTAATCCCAATGCACCGTGCTATGTAAGTAGTTGCTTTATACTCAAAACCAGCATTTAATTACAATTCTTAATTGTAAATTAAATGTCTACACTACGGCTAGATAAAGAGAGTTTTCGTCTAAAACACAAAACAAGTTTATCATTTATTCTCTTGCGTTTCCTGATTTATTCTACAGCCATTGTTGTTGCAATTATATATTTATACTATTATGTATACAACGAAAGCTTTCTTTTATTTTGACCCGTTTAGAGCATTATATGGAAGTTGTATTTTGGCTTTAAAGGCGATGTATTGCCTCTTTCTGATTGGTTAAAATCCACTGATTTGGAACGCTCCATTGTGTCAGAAACTCTATATATTCTTTGAACATATTAATTCAAGTCATTGCAGATCGGGTTTTATGTATTTAAGTCAGGAGCGTAAGTTTTAATATATTTTTGGCATAAATCTGTTTACGTGTTTCACTTTCCTACAGAACAATTTTTATGCTATTTTGCTTTTACGTGCTCCATGTAACGTTGGAAAACTTTTCCAATATATAAAAGTAAATATATTTAAAATCACCAAACAAGCTCTTGAGTTTGCTGTCTTGTGAGAGAATTTAAAATTATAAAACAGTATTAAACAACAATTACTTTCCTTTGCCGCTCAAACAGATTAACACTAAACTGCTTACATTTCAGATTGTATCAGCAAGAACAAAACAATATAAATGAACAATGGTAAACACCAACAATCGAAGCACCAACATCCATTTGCTTGACAGCTTTCAAGTATTGGATGTTTTACAGGTTCTCATTGTTTAAAAACCTCATCGGTACAGTTAATATCTGACCAGAACCACTAATAATGTTTATACAAATTAGAATTACGAAGCATTTTAAAAGATCAAATTACTTGTCTGACCATTTTCAATCCACTGGTTGTATAAATCGGCGCGTGTCGAGAGAAACCTAATAAACGAAACAACTAAGTTGAATACAGCATGCACTTGAATAGATATATTCATGGTTTTTGCCCACGTCTTTTTGCGATTTAAATGAGCTTAGGTTAAATACTTTAATTACCTTTTGTACACTCTAACATGTCTCCAACTACGTAACTATATGGCATTCACCACTTTCCTTAATACAGATTTTGCAATTCAAATAAAAGGCATTATTATAATCAATACAGTTGCGAAAATCGAAAAACAACTGCAACTACATTACAAAAGTTATATTTAAAAAAGGTTATGTGGCATGAGCACGAAAACGCCTTCCATTTTGCAGTCTCGGCCGAAAGTATTTTCTGATTGTATCATCAACGAACGTGTGTTTCAAATGAATCTTTGAAAAATGCGGCTCTCGATAAAAATATGCCGTTTCATTGTATAATTACACATAATTACAACTTGCAAATGAAATTTAACAGTGACAAAACACTGGCACATTATACAAAGCAACATACAACTATCACTTATCACTTGAATAATGATATGTCGGCAATCCCCTTGATGGAGTATATACTTGTTAAAAGAAGCAGATATATAGTTCAAACATTCTTTCAATACGTAAGAGCCAAATGATCAACCACACTGACAGTTCCAACAGGGACAATACCTAATCAAGATTTCATTTATAAAATAATTCATACATATTTGTTAAAAGGATAGGTAAGGTATTTCAACTCCGTTTTGCAGCATCCTTAAAATCTTAAACCTCCTTCGATGTCTCCATTTTCTTTAGAAAAAATTACTAACATCTACAATGATATATGTAAACATTCGATTTGAATAATGATTTGCATGTCTTTCAAAATATCTTAACAATACAAGTCTTTGCATCAACAATTTATATATTCTAAACGTAACACACATGTAGGTCCCACAGTATATAGCTGAAATGTCTATTTAGAAGTTAACAATTTTTTTATATCTTTTAAAAATAAAAGTTGACCTTGTATCTCGAGTCCGAAAGACCAATGTGTAGGGTTGATCAAAGAACGTTGTTGTTTGAATATTTTTTCAATTATATTATGATTCGCATCATTGAATAATTCAAGAATATTAATGTATACTAATGTATGACCTCAAGTAACTACATTCGTTTAATGCATAGCCTGTTACATCGTAGTTAATAGAATTTTTCAAGTTCATTTTTCAAGCAGAGAGTCCATCATGAAACATTCTTGATTAATTAAGACGAAAACACATATTTCTTCCAATATCTAAGTACAAAAGTTAAACATCTTTTCGTATCTTGAGTCCGAAAAAAATGTTTTTGACAGTTGTAGTGTTACATGTAAGCATGAGCCTAACTGTGGTATTCTTTTTATTCAATTATATTATGCTGCTGTTCATTGAATTATTTTAAAATCACAATTTTGAGTCATGTGTCTGATGGTTATTTACATATATTTCTTTAATTTACAGCCTTATTCAGCCTAAACTTGTCTTTTTAAAATCCATTTGGCAACCAGACAGTTCATTTTGGCTTTATTTCTTCTGAGCCAGACAAGTCACGGAGAAACCCGCTTATTCGGCCAACCGTTTTAAGAGGAGTCTGGTCGATATAAAAAAATGTTATTTTGCACGAGCAAACATGCTGATGGTTTTGTACTGTATTATTTACAGGAAATATAACAAGTAGCAGTTTGTGTTTTCGTTTTGGAGATGCATAAAAACGACAGAAAAAATACCATTATAGTGACGTTGAGTTGGATGAGGAATATACATGTATCAGACAAGTATCTGATAAAACTCATACTCTCCCAAGAGGAAATTATCGCACCGTCAGCAACTAGATCTCAAGTTGCGAGCAGCTATGAAGTTAGAAAAATTACAGGTTGGCGACTCTATCCACTTGGCCAAGGGCACCCCTTTCAAACAGTAACAGTATGCAAGTTAATAGTCTTTAAGTTGCCCCTTATAATGCATATGTTATGGTTTGAGTTGTTTCATTAAATAAACACATATTTGAGATTTGTCTTACGGTATCTAAAGTGCGCCTTATAGGATAAAAAATAGATTTGATTTACAGATTTCAAAAATTCTTTCATTTTGAAAAATGTTACGAAATCAGTTTGATTTATGCTTTGTTTGCATGTCTGACAGCGTGTATGAATACAACTGTAAAATATGTTTAAATGAAAAAACATTATACCATATCATATATTTCCGGGTGTCCGATGAAAAGCAAAGGTGAATACTCCTTAGTTTCCATATGAATAGGTTTGTACCTTTTATCACGAAGAAGAACTCAGTAGGGAAATTGTTAAAAAAAAGCATTTCATTAATGTCATTATTTCATCAAAGGGCTTATCTAAATGCGTTGCACATTATCCTGTGTTCTTTCTAAAGGAAAAAGGCGGAAAACGACCAAACATCAACAAAACATAACAATCACTGGGTCCTATGGTTATTTGATTATATTTGTACCCCTTGGCACCTTAGCATTTTTGGAGTAGCTTATCCCTTAACTCACTTCTAGTAAGAAAATACATTAAGCAGATTCCATTTTGAATGGCTAACATTCTGGTAAAAATAAATGAAATATGTACCTTTATGTTTACTAAAACTTTTGAAGAGTGTGCACACTGAACAGCATAATTTATTACGTCGATGCATTATCCATTAGATGTATCTGCTATTTGTCACGAATAGTTAGATTGTTCGCAGCATTTATTATGCCTGCTTCCAAAATAACCGCTGACACTTGAATATACTTGCATAGCGTCATGCACGCAGCAAAATGGAAACCAATATGTTTTATTATACAAGGGTTTATTTGATATAAGCTGCGCTCAAAATCATGGACCCATAAATGGACAGTCAAAATAGATTATATTCATTTCTTTACAAGGAACCTCCACGCAATGGCCTATTTTTTCATTATCGACCTCGTCTATTGTATACAGTACATTATTCTATTTTACGCATTTGATTTTAAGCAGATTTGTTTATATCATTCCGTATCATATTCGTGTGCAGTAAAATATATCTTTTCGTGTATATAGTAAATGCAATTAGAAAAATATATTTGCATGTTCCGAATGCAACATACTTGTATTGTATTTTGTATTTTGGGTTTTAAGGCACACCGACTCTGGATAGGCCATTTTGCGCCGAATACAGGGAAGTTTGACGTACATTCAGTATAATCAGGTTACGATTTAAATACGTGAGTGAAAATATAGAAATCAATGATGTTAAAATAATGTGAACTATAATTAAAACAGGTAAGCAGTTTAAAAATTATAACGTTTAACACAGCTTTTCCATGAGAAGTACATGTATATTGTCAGGTGATGAGTATTTTAGCTTTGGGCAGCAGACGTTTAAGACAGATTTTGCTCCCGTTGCTTCAGGATCAATTATTACTATTTATTGTACAGATAAGTTTGGAAAAATAATATCCCGTTATGATAAGTTATGATAAGGTGTGTATCTGTTATATACGTTTTGGCATGATTGTTTTAAAATGATTGCGACTTGGTTAAAAAGATATGACGATACGATTATGTTATTGCAAATAAGGTGTAATGTTTGTCTATTAAAATTATTTTGCTGTCCCAAGTGCCTTTAACAGAAATTACAAAAAAAATTCGATGTAAATGCTTGTGGTGCTCCTTCCTTTGAAGAGTAACGGGAGATAAGGGAGTCGAATTATCTATAGGAAGGAAACTTACGAGTGTAGCACAACACAATACAAGCAATCTGCTTTGTCTTCATGTTAACGTAGTAAACTAATAACCGTTTTTAAAGATTAAAATGTAGGTAAATTCGGTGTACGGTAAACATAAATCTTGGTCGCGTTGTTGTTTACAAGCAATAAGTTAGGTCAAATGCTATTTTTGGGTTACTTTTGTTTGAAGGACATTATTTGAGTGATGCACAAGTGTTCCTAAACATTGTGTTCATCACGCGACTTGAGGGAACGAAATTGATTATGTGGTATTTGCTAATGCATATATGAAATAGTCATTAAAAATAAACACTGTGAATGATATCAACAATTTCTCACCATCTGCAACCGCGACCTGACTCCCGATATGTTGGAATACTTATCCTACTTTTTTCATTCCTTAAATTTCTGAACTAAAGAAGTCTTTCACATGTTACTAGTATCTTATGCCACTCCGGGGATGGGGTACGTGTGTACATGGTACATTAAACTACTATCCGGCCTATGTACACATGTTTAACGGTACGATATATTTAACAAATTGGAGGCGCCGTGGCCGAACGGTTAGAGTCGCCGACTTGTAACTTCTCATTTCCTTACCCGGTCGAGGATAAAACTATTTTTTTACCTTTAAACAATACTTACCCAAGCGCAAAATATAATCGCTACAAAACAACTGAAAATAAGATGCATATGCCACAAATACTGAAAGGCGGTGATATATCCTTGCTCTTTGGTTTTCTTTTATCATTTAAACTGGCAATGCTATCTACAGCTCGTTTACAGTTTAAACTGTAGAGCAGAAGGTCAGCTACGTGCCTGAAATATAGATTGTATTCAAGAGAATTTATATGTTTACATCAGCATAATTAACAAAATTTAACATTGTATACGCAAGGCCAATTGAACAACGTTATTATTGATGACACATGCATGCTTAAACGTATCAGCTTATGATACAATAACTACAAATACAGCAAGTACCGTTTACTTATCAATATTTCACTTCTATATTCCACATTGCAGTATTCCGACTTGTATTTCACTTGCTGTAGGAAAACTGGCATTACTTCCATGTTTTCGGGAGTATGCACTGCGCATCATTTTCTGCGCATAATTATTTTCACTCAGCATGTATTTACCGATTATACCGGTTTCTCTTCAGTTTTACTTGCTAAAGCTAGCAAAGTATTTGGCTATTAACGCGGACATTCAATAAAGTAGATCTGGCCAGCTTTTAAAACAAGTTTTCATCTTATTTACCATTTCTTTCGCGCTTAGTAAGGCAGAACATACATTTATACAATCCCACTAAATGGTTCTACTTGGCAGGCGTACGGCAATGCTGATGTAATTTTCTTGACAGTCTATCGTTCACTAAGCAGTTCGACAGGAAAAGCTTTTACCAATTATATTCAAATATATGCATTTAAGTGCACTCGCAGTTTCAATTTGTGTAAAGGGAAAAGAGTTTCTAGGTTTTTCGCATGTAGACATAAATTCAACAATCTAATTTCTTGTGTTATTTATCTGCTTGTTTTATATAAACGACCTGCTCCGTTAATGTTATGGTTGCATGGAAGAACCTAAAAGCATTGTTATAAGTATAACAGTTTTCGAAGATGGGATTTTAATACGATTATTTCCAAGCTTGTCTAGGAGCTGTTACCAATCAAGTGCACGCACGAATGCTGAGATGGGGTGATAGTAATTAACATGTTTATATGGATGCAAAAGTTAAGATAAATAATAGTGGTGGTTGGCAAATTTCAGCGCCACTAAATAAGAAAAGTAAGATTATGGTATTGATCTTTTTAGTTTTTTAGCATTTAGTCGATCAACTATATGCAACAAAGTTAAATTATGGTTTAAAAACAGGTTAAGCTCCTAAATCAGATACTTGTGTGTAGCAATATTTATACGTAAGTGATAGGCGTTTTTAACTCTAGAATGTCTCTGAACTGATTCATAACATCTGTAAGAACATCATAAGCATTACAAGTTGATTTACTAAGGTGCAACATTATATAAGTGTTATAACACTTCATATTATATTTGCTTAAAAAAGTAAAAGAAAAACACCGAAACGATATGTTTCATCATCGTATTTTATTTCGTATATTAACTTTAACATTTGAAATATGTCAAAATCGAACTTAAACAAATGCACTTCATGAATACCTTCTGATACGGAAACTTCAATCCAACGTCAGTTTAATGATAGAATATACAAAGCACACTTGCGCTGTAGTCACTAGGTGCAAATCTGTTTTTCACAAGTTAAATTTTTAAAAAATGTTTACACATATGATGAGGCTAAATTTCTTCTTAGATAGTTTAGTCCACATCGGTTATAAGCATATTTCACCTAAGTGAAAAGAGAAGTTTTTCTTTAGTAAAAGTATTTACTTATGTTCATTTTCTATCAAAATGAAATATTTCTTTGAAGCATTCACTGACACTACGGTTCCGTCAAATATTAAGCAATACGAGTAATGTCCAAAAAACACAAACAAACAGAAAAGCGGGACGGTAGGTCACGTAATTTAATTACCGTATAAATGTACTAGCAGAAGGTCGTTTTGTTTTGTATAGCGTATATTTTGTATAACCAGGATATTTGGCATTAAGCATTCGCGAGTTGATAACCCTATTTCTTTTACGGACGCTTTACAATGCAACCAGTAGACGCTTCATGCTTAATGGCATGAGTCTGTAGCGTCAAGATTAATACCTTCTTTAATCCAAACTCGTGTGATTTACTGCTTTATATTTTATAAGCAAAGTTTGTTTCACATTTAATTCATGGCATCCCATTTTAAGATTACAGGAAAATTTCACTATTTTATTTATTTGAGCAATGGGGTAGAACGTCGAGCCAGAATGTTTTATAAGAATGTGTGGGGTAAAATTTAAAAAAAATATGAGAGCAGTTCACATTACAAGTTGAAACAAATATGATGTAATATTTGCTTTTGTTATTGGATACATTTGGGAAATTTCCCATATGAACATGGAACAGCACATGTTTATATACAGTGTCGACAGACATGTTTCCACTTTATATTGTATGAAGTTAAATTCATTTAAAGATCCTGCATGTGTCAGGAAACTAAATAAACAAGGGAAACTAAAACAATAAAATGGTATTTTGTGTGTCTACCTGTATGGAATATATAGTGCAACTAAATAATCTTGAAAATTGCTAGATGATACAACATGCAAATTTAAAATTTAAGTTTAATGTTTAATGCATTATCACTTAAGCTCTACGACAGGTGCAGGACGACTGTAAGATAGAAAGCGTTTGTAACTCTAAGTAGGTAGTGGAAATGTTTAAGTGCCTGAAGGTGGCTGCAAAGTCAGTACTATATATTAATATAGCGGTAGAGGTCGACGTAGAAATTGAGGCTTTTCTAGACTCTAGTAAAGACAAGAAACCTGTATAATATTTAAATGCATTTATTGTCTATTTTTATTATTTTCATCACATATTGTTAAATCTTATTTGTGTATAACGTTTAATATTCAATAATCAATTCGTTGCTAATTTAGTTCAAATGATTACTCGAGTAGAAACTCTGTATCCATATCAACGCACAAACAAAGGTTCATTTTGCCGTCGCTATATCTTGAAATAGGAACAGATATGAGTGAACACAAGAAAGGATAAAAATTGTAAGCAGTTGCAGATAATCTTTATAGCAAATGCTTTGTTAACACTACATGGTTCTTACTGTTCTTACAATAGTCATTTAATGTCCCAAATTTCAAAGACTTACCCTCATTTGTTCGAATTTGTCTATAAGAAGGCTATTAAAGTTTAAAAGTTAAGTGCCTATCTACCCATATCTGTTTATCGCCAGAAAATTAAATGTATTAGATCGAACAGTGAATACTTTAAAAAATGCACCTTGTTGCACCAATGAAACACCTTTGAGGTACTGGCAAAAGCAATTCAAAATTGTACACTAAACAGAAACTACTTTTAAACAAAAACTCAATGCAAAAGCAAAGCCTGTAGTCATACATATTTAACTAAGGACAAAATTATTGACTTTCGCAATGACATTATTAGTTCTACACGTTGTACTTATAACATCACTTCATTGAATTGCGTCGTATTATATTAGCATATTGTACTTATAAAGTATTATCTTGTGACTGTTATTCAATCTCATGCAAACGAATATCTCTAAGTAAAATTAATGACATATTCTGCAGATGCTGGTTTGAAGATGATGTGGCGCCATTTGTAAACATATAGTACAACATGCATCAATCAAGACGCCTGGTCTATTTATGCTAGGTACATCGGCAGCAGACAAAACTCTTCTTAATTCTCTATCCAATATGCATTTTTATTGAAACATTTTAAAGATAAGCAACATGCCATTTAAGATAACATATTTGTATATTCTAGCGAAGAAAGCATGCACATTATCGTAAAGCATTTGTAAACATTTGTGAACACTTGGCAAGAGATTTTGCTGCAAAATATCGCTTGGAACAATGTCAAAAATATCAAACTAATATTTTGATCTTTCAAGGCTTCAATAACCTGAACGCAAATTAAATTAAATAGTGGCAACATGTATTGTTTGTTTATTTCGTTTGATTTATTTTGAAGTAAGCAATATACATTGCAAATTCTAACACAATTTCTAGGAACCATGTTTTATAATGTCAAAGTGAAAGCGGCTTCCCTTAAGTTGATTAACATAATACCTCTCACAGCTTGACCATATGTTCTTGTCTGGCTCCCTGAAGCTAGAAGCTTTTATATTCGTGTAGTACAATAAGATTGTTATGTTTTACGTTTTTTACCGAATCAAGTTTTTTTTTGCATTTGTACTCTGCTCCATCTTTTGTAGATTTGCATTTGTTGAAAACATATTGACCTTTCCCATTTTAAAATGTTTAATATACATGTATAGTATAAATAGTATAAAGTGTATAATGAACGTTATAATGTCACACTTGAGATATTGTTAAGTCCTTCTGTAATCGCATCTCTTATTTAATTCATAATGACTCATTATTCAACAGGAACAGCTGGTTAATGCATGATGCAAACTTCCTCTAGGTGGCTGGTTGAATGAAAAAAAAAAAGATAATTACATGTCTTGGATAATATACTCATTCATAATAGCGATTAAAATTATTATTAGCAAATAATGTATTCAATGTGCTCTGAAGTCATTTTGATTTATAGCATCCAGCTAAGTTCCATCGAAGCTCTATATAACGTACACACACACACACACACACACACACACACACACACACACACACACACACACACACACACCACACACCACACACACACACACACACACACACACACACACACACACAATGTTATTATACATTGTTATCATTAACACTTTCTACCCAATCAAGCGTCTGTAATTATGACAATTACATACTTAATTGGTTAAGTGGAAATGAAATCCAGTTTCATGGACAAAAAGACGAACACTATACACATTTCACTTTTGACTTATATTCATTGCGGCATGATACAAGTAGGCTTTTAAAAATACTCATGTCAGATGTGTTGCACATGAAGAACAAAGAACGACGTTTTAAGAAACATAATGTTAAAAACCTTGTCATGAAGAAGGACCAAGCATTTTACTGATTTATATTTTTAACTAATTTATGTAGCTACTACGTGAGCCTCTTTAAGCTTTCATAAGACTCTATTGCACTATAAACACCGGTACCCAATAACACGTAATTGCAGACCTAATAGTAAATAGAAATGAATACATAAAGCAGCAGTTTGGTGACTGTACAAGAACACTATTTATGTTTTCGCAATCGAAATGGATGTATATTTTTAAATACACATTAATAAAACGACAATCGTCCAAATTTTAGATAATGCAAATAAGAATTAGTTCAACAGACAAATGTACGTTTTGAAATTGCCTAAAGTCAAACAGCTATATTAATGTTTGTCCGATTTTTTAAAAATGTTTAATTTGAATCACTAACTTTAATTAAGTTTTGCCAAAGCACTTATTTTGAATTCGATTAAATACCTGGTAGTTATCATATTTTAATAGTTTTATTTTACTTCACGCCGATCTGTCGATTAATACCAAAATGGTTAGAACATTCTTAAGTATTAAGCCTAAGGTCAAAGTAATTTGCAATTCATAGAGCAAACATGCTTCCTGCATATGTTTACTTTATGGTCGTAATTTTGCGACTGTGGTTATAACAATGCCAACCATACCGTACTTCGCTACCAGAAGTACTATTAACTTTGTTTTGTAACGTAAGATAATCGTTCGACGAGAAACGTAGAAGAATCGATAAGCTGCAGTCACGTGATAGTGTTTGCGATCAAGTCATACAACGAATTATACTACAGTCAACTCTCGTTATCTCAAAATCGGTTCTCTCAAATTTCCGGTTATGTCAAACTGTTTCCTACGGTCCCGTTTTTTTCTCTATAGTTTATATATAGTTCGACTCCGCTTAACTCAAATTCGGATGTGTCAAATTATCGGATATATCAAACTAAATTCTTTGTCCCCACACGTATAAAACTGTTGGAATCAGTTGGTCTATCTCAAACTTTAAATTGCTATAAGATGCAAAACGGCAACAATATTGATTTTCACACCTACCGTGAAACTCGCGAAGATTTGGGCGCGAGTTTTATCGCCAATTATCAGCAATCAGGATGTCACGTAATTTAGAGAAGATGTTAATCTATTATTATTTAATCAGCTGATTTAATTAACAACAATTTCGTTAATCATTTAACGCTGATTAAAGTGTTTCAGTTTGTACTAGTTGTTGTAACAGTTTTTGAGAACTTGTTGACACGGCCTTCCCAACTTGTAAATAAAATGAGAGGTCGCGTTGGTGATTTTATCATTCTTCCACTACCTACCCACAATACACGCACTGATTATTGAATAAAAAAAAAATAAGCTTCAGGTATGCAAAATTAGGCCATGCACTTACGTTACGTTACAATAAAAAGAAGAATATCAAATTACATTGTAAAAATCTAATAACACTTTAAACATGCAAAACCGCACAAATTTGCAGAAATTTAGTTTACTGTGGCAGATATAACAAGGAATTTCAGTCATTACCAGTCATCGTTCAGCTGGTAAGATTTTTAAGATTTACACAAACTATCCTTAAATTCGGATAATTCAAACTTCGGATATCTCAAACTATTTTTTACGGTCCCTTGAAATTTGAGATAACGAGAGTTGACTGTATTTCAAATGCAAGAATTATGCAAGAAAATGCTTACATAAGTTTCAGAATGAAATATGTATAGGTTGTGTTTCGGCAGACGAAGGGACGTATAACATACTTGACTTCAACAGGTCTTGTGTGAAAATGTCGAGTACGTGTTAAATGGAAATGCAGCCAATAAGTAAAAAGATCATATATCATTTGCGACAAGAAGTTTTGTTAAAGTACCCTTTTGAACTTTTGCAGACATAGCAAATGTTATCCAAAATCTAAATTTATGGTTGGCTTACTTGCAGACTTGGCATATGCATTCCACTTGGGAATTGTCTCATCTGATATGCTGAATACATTCCTAAATTAGTCAGTGATGACAAAATGAAGGCGCCTAATTATCTTCAATTTAATATGCCTTGTGTTCAATTAAATAAGGTCTGTTATTCTAGAAGAGCAAAGATATCCAGCTATAACAGTTACAGCCAAAAGTTATATTTATAAATAACTCGAATGATATCTTAAAGTTAAATGTTTACCACAAAAAAAAACTATCGTGATATGCACTATTTTTGTCATTAATCTTTTTTTTCATTCCAAGAATCGGTTTAATTTGCATCAACACAGAAGGACTAGAGCACGCCATTAAATTACATATACAAATATTTACATATATGTATAAAGAAGATGTACTATATATTTTCTAATTACGTTTTATTCAATGCAATTTATATTCTGTCTGCAATCTGATACCCATCCATTACAAATAGCAGACTATTTGATCTAATATTTGGCCTTCATTATAAACAACAATGTAAGTACATTAAATCAAAGGCAATTTATTCTTTAAATGAACATTTATGTCTAAGGACAATCAGGACCTTACTCATAATTTAAAAGCCAGAGTAACGACGAGTTATTTATTGGTGGAATATAATTTGAATGATTTATTGATGGGATTTTGTTTCTATTATTTATTACGATATTAGATATATTTATAAGATTAGGTAAACGTGAAATTTGATTTCCAATTTCCAATGAAATCATCAACACAAATGACTGAAACACAAAATAGACTTATCATTTTATCAAGATGAAAATTACTACAACTAAAAATCTACGTGAGTACATGTCACTTTAAAATAATATAGGGAACACACAATGAATGCATTCAGGAAAAGGTAGTATTAACAGATAATTGTATCTAGAAAATGCTTGTTAAGGTTGTCTTGCACAAAGTGCACAAAATATTGAGGACCGTTTAATGACATCAATATACGTGAAACTCGTTATAAACGCGGCATATGATTGCCGCTTTTATCGCAAAATTATGAAATAGAAGTAAAAATTAAATCTTTTGAATCGTGCTTGACAAAATATTAAGGTTTCTTGATAACTTCCATAGAAGACAATGAATACAACTTTAGCCTCTACTTTACTAAATATCAGCGCTAACCTTATTAATGATTGTTTATTCTCGATTGACACTTGGCACGATCATTATGCTCGCCGTCGAAACTGAAGTTTAAGAAAACATTTATTTTTATTTTGTATAAAGCTAACGACAACCAAACAACAACAAATAAAAACAGCAACAGCGTCCTCATATACAACACGCCATTTCAGTTCAGCATTACGAAAACACCTTTTTTTTTTACTTAAGTGCTTTTTACCGATATACATTCATAAATGTTAATCTAGCTGAGATGATATTTCGATATAATTGTTTTAATGTTTTTACTTTTTTCCAATTTTAGAGTCAACTGATAAACGGTATTGCTTCACATTCAATTAGTATGATGTTGTACGATTTATACAAAGAAAATAAGAAAATAACGATGCAATTTTCTTAACATTAAGATTAAGAATCCCTCCCTTAACCTTGCGATAGACAATGTGTTCCTTAATATGATAAAGTTGCACCTGTTGACGGACAGCTCGGAATGCAAAACAAACAAGCATTCAAATTGTTCGATAAGTCATTCTTGACTTTCAGTACATCTGATGAATACAGAGCGAAACGCATTAAGTAAAATAAATAAAAAGTCTATATGCTAATTAGCGTGTGTACTAGTATTTGCAAAGATGTACCTGACTGCATTATGTGCTAGTAAGATAAAATGGAATATTTAAATAATCAGATTGACAGAGAAAACATTAAAATCTATACAATGTCATCTGTATTTTTAATATTTATATATAAATGGCTTACGTGTATAAGAACTATTCTAAGAGACTTTATGGCATACATGTACATAATATGAACAATCGTCGTCGTAAGTTGAAAAAGAAATGGACTTCATACAATCGTCGTTTGCCCCAATATATATACTCAGATCAACTCATATTTGAAACATATCACACTTACAAAACAACACATAAATCTTTAATGAAAATGACATACTTGAATGTTTCTAAGTGATCTAAAGATTGTTGTAAATAAGAATGAATGCCAAGTGAACTAGTCTGTATCGGCTTACACAACGAAATATCAAAAAGTGAAAAGCAATAAGAAAAAAAAAGAACAAAATCATCGTTTATGGATACCTGCTTGTGCCGTTTCATATTTAATAATCAAAATAAAGATATCATATCTGACATAAACCAGGTTTGCAATCGTCAGGTCGTTTCTTTTTGGCTAGAAGAAGCTATTACAAAATAAATCTATGTATACGACATATATTTCTTTTTTTGTGCGTATAATTCAATCGGACATATCAAAGTTAGCACAAATAATATGGTGATGAGAAAGATAAATGTCGTTTTCGTCACAACTTTTTTTGGCCAGGTGGTTATAATACTAAATTTTATTTTGATGATTTGGGTTGTTTTCTAAATTTGATGATTTCTTTCGTACTCTTTACATTTCACTGTTTACACTTTTGGCATATGACGTCATGGCACTGTATGACGTCATTATATTGTTCTTATTAATTACCAGAGCTTGTACTGTTTTATTTTATTTGAAACTACTCTCTGATTTGGACTTTTTAGGTTGCCGAGGCTTTTATTTACTTTACATACTGTACATATGTTGATAGTTTATTTTATTACTAGTTATTATGTATGTACATAAGTCCACTGTAACTGTTGTATCTCCCGATGCAGGTGCTTACTGTTAGTTAGGGATATTTTTATTTACACTGTTTGTTTGACAGAAAAACCTTCAGTGCGAGGTTGGAGCGCTCCACAAATCAGATTTAAGCACTCCAGCCGGCCCTTTTGCCGATTGAACGTTCCAAGGCGGTAACTGATGGTTTTTCTTTTTTTGTGTGTGTTATGTCCCGTCTCTGTGTTTTTTTGTCACATTTACATTTACCATGTTTGCCTTTGTCTACAGGTAGATAAAATTTAAATATCTGTGGAAAGTTTGATAGGATCTTTTCTTATTCACCTATTTACCGCAAAACACAGGCATGTTCATAAATCGACAAGCTAAGGAACTCTCCCTGACAAGTTAATGCATTAGTCAAGAGAAGCACTGCAGTTCTGCCTAAATAGATACCCTCATGTAATTTTGTCGGTACTGTAAGTGGTATAGTTTAAATATATGTAATGTTCTAGTTTATTCATTTGCTAATTATGTAATTAAATTACTTCTTAAAATCAAAACTACATGTAGTATAAAACTGTTTTATATATTCGTGTGCTTCATATTTAGTTAAATAATCATTTAAACTTACTAAGGACAATGGGTGTTTACATTGAGCAGTTCCAGCATGATATTACAATTGTCAATTTATGTAATATATGCTGTCTAAACGTTAATGTGGAGTACAAATATCATTTGAAATTACACAGGGAATAGAAAAATAGTTTTATTTCCTCAGCTGGGATATGCATATTTCGTACTGACAGGTATCAAATCAATCAATTTCACACATGCTTTTTACAATTAACTAACATGTAATATGGATTATTAACGTTTCCTTCTCTTTATTCTATATCACAATACGGGCAGCATATATTTAAAGCGTAATTTAATGTTTTATACTTTAAAAAGAAATAATTATTACCCAGCATCAGACAATTTGTTGCACTACTGTATTTTCATAGTGCAAAGTGCAGCTCATCAGGCTTATGAAATCTTCATTATTTTGGGGGGAATGAAGTGTAGATTCATTTTTTTAACGTCTGATTCGCGTATCTACTGACTTCTGTAAGCATTTTCCAAACATTCCGGCATTTTAACGTGCGTCATTTTTCAGCCTTTGAATGAGCAGTCTTAAAGAAAAATATATCAATTTCAAAGTTCATCGAAAAGAGTAGGACTTTAACATAACTTGAATGCTAAGTGGTTGTAAACTAAGCCAGATTTCTCTTTTTCCCTTTTAAAAAGAATGACTGGAATTTACTTTAAGTACGTTTTAAGTACTGGGAAAACAAATTTCAGAATTAACCAGCTCAATGTTGGTTAGTTTGATGCATTTCCTTACAGTTATGCAACGAAATGAGAGATTTGATATTTAATCAGTGACGCAATCACACTGTTATCAGCTCTATTTCACAATAAAAAACATGTCATTGAAGTATATGAAATTCGATTGTATATACATTATATCCTCGTTCATTGTAGTATCTCAGTTTATTGAACAGTAAAATTGCAACATACACATCATTTTGTACATCATGCAATGCTGATATTAAACTAGCAAAAAAAAATTCGTAATCAACTTGAATCTTGCAGAAGCTATAATAATTGTAACTATTGAAGAAAATATACTAGGCCAAAAGTCACTGCTTCCGATGATGTATTTTTTATGAGTTATCATTTTGTAAACGTCCCCCCCTTACATTTTTTTATAAAAGTTCATAATTATATCTTGCCTGCAGTATGTAACGATTATTGAAATGGTACTTATTGAATAAAAAGACATGATACATCCCGTTCAAGTACATACGTTTGACACTTACCGTCAGGCTTGAAAACTTCTTTCACGTTTACATACTTTCAATGAATTAAGTATTTATTGCTACGGAACTATAAATTCATATTTAAAAGTAAATAGTACATATCGATTATGAAAGATTAACAAATTTTTTACTTCCTAATATTCATTTTGTTCAGATTCTTTATGAGTCATAAATTGTAAAAAAAATATTTTAACTTTAACTTACTATCGATGTTCTTTCTTAGTTAGGATTTGAAGTAAGACAACCGCATGTGCATTTCCATATATACGTAATATTCAATGTATTCTGTTTTGGCTAAAAATTTAAAAGGAATATTGTTTCACATTTTTGTTATACAGGCTAATACGGCTGTAAAATAGCCCTTCGTAACAGGGTGGAAAAATAAACATAAAACAACTGACTGAAGATAACGCGTACAATGAGTATTGTTTTTATGTGTGCTGGTTGTGAGTTGTTTTATCGTCCAACAAACAGTATTTCAGTTATCTGAAGACGATTTCCACTTAGAGCAGATATAGTGCTGCCTTTACTGTGTATAACATGCCTGGGACACCATGATACCACATCTAGTAACATAATCCTGCCAGCCGGTAAACCAGTCGTGGCACTACTCTTATATTTCCTTAAGCGTTAGCAAGGGAGCTATGCCACTACCATTTTAAGGACTTTGGTATGTCGTGTTGTGGCCTGGGATCGAACCAGGGACCAACAGTACCTGGAGCCGACGCTCTACCGATTGCGCTACCAGGTCAGGTTGAGTAAAAGAAGCCTCTTGGAAATGGAAATATACTTAATTGCGGGTCTTTATGCAAACATGACCGCCTTCGTAGCTTCATCAGACAAAATACATGGTTATATTGCAATGAATAATAAGGGAATGGCTTGACATTTCCAATTCATAGTCAAGATCTGGTCAGTCTAAGCAGATACAAAGAAAGCTCCTCTGACTGTTTAGCCTATCACCGCGTGGCTTCAAGTGCCGTTCGGGGCGAAGGACTTTTTATGAGAAGGTCTTCCAGCTGACTTGCGGTGCGTCGGTGATTTTACCTGGACATATGTCTGGGGTATTCCTACATCAAAAAGCTGGACGTTGCTGTAATGATCATAAATTGTCGCTGCAGTGTATTTCAAAAACAAAACAAAAACAAAATGAAACAAAGCACGCCATTTGTTCGAATGCAGCTTCACGTTTTCTTTCTTTTGAAATACAACAGGGTAATAATTTTATTGGGCCAATTTCTGCGTATGCATATAACTTTCTTAAAGAAAGTAATGTCAAAAACTCTATTTTTTTCTATGATACACATCTCTATTGCAGATGGGTCACAGATTGAAATCCATTTTGAAGAATAGTGGAAGTATACAACGTGATTAAAATGTAGCTGAACCTTTATTTCGTAAGGAATGACACGACTTTACTTCAAGTCCTCATCTATATTTAAAATAACGAGTTTTAGAATTAACAAAATAACTTTTTTGGCATTATTAGATGCACAATGCTGTTTTGCAGCGTAGTAAGTGACTTGGTATTTCATTTAGGAATCCGATTTTCTCTTGTAAAACCACTCTACCATTTGGCAGCCATTAAACTGCAAAGATGGGACGATTATCAAAAACGAATACATGACAAAGTCCTATGAGTATTGCAACATATACCAAACTCCGAAAAGGCACAGAACAAATGTATTTCACATGCAAGCCAAGCGAAAAGTAAGAACACATTTGTGATGAGTCATTTGAGGAAAAGCGCAAACCCGACAGTTACCGCCTTGGAACGGTCAGTCGGCAATATGGACCGACTGGTGTGCTTAAACCGGTTTTACAGAGCTCTAACCTCGCACTTCCTGACGAGTTTCTCAAATGCAAGCAACGAAAAGAAAACGATCTATTTGAAAACAAAATGTCCATGCGCTGATATTTTCTATACGTCAAAACCGACATGACATACCCCATCACTAGAGTTATTTTACCTATACGCGCTCAAATAATCTCAGATACTGCTTGTGGCTTAAGCATAAAGTAATAAAAGAAAATAAATACACAATTAACACTTCACTTCAGTTTATATGCATATTTACGCTCATGAATTTAATTTTAACCGTGATTGTTATAGGTATATTTGTACATGATATTTAAAGATAGCCCTAAGGATTATTATGTAATAAACAGAAATTTATATTGCCAATTTTCATCATAGTTAGGTTGTCACTTACGTATATTCATACGAAAATATGAAAAAGGTCCCATAAGAATTTCCACAAATATTAAAATCTGAACAACCTAGACAAAGAAATAAATAATAAATCTAACATTCACAAAGACATTGACACGAGACATTACGCACACAACTGTGATACACGCGTATTGTACGCCACTGAAATGGAAGTGCATAGTCTTCTGCCTAGACATTGTATTTATGTAAACATAAATAAATGTAAATTAAGCATAATTTTCGTTGAAACAACATTTTTCTTGTTCGAGAATAACGTTTCTATAACGGTCAACATTTTAGAGAATTGCACCGGAAGTGAGAGCAGAAGTAAGAGAACATTATTCCGACATAAAAGGCATGTACCCTTACTCACGTTAATCCAAAAAACGGGTTTTGAATAGAAGCTATAATGGAAAGCACGGCGCTGCGAAAATATTTTTAAGGAACGCACGCATTAACTGCAAATATAAACAGGAAGTTTCAGATTTTGTCGTCAGTTAAGTTGCCTTAAGTAAGACACATTATTATATGTTTTTATGATTCTGATGTAAAAACAGGCATTTATTGTCTTACGCAAAAAACCTCTAGCATTTCTACCTTCTTTAAATAGCTTTTGTGAAGAATATATATGATCTGATGTGAAAGTTGTGCAGTATCAGAATATTTATTCCATGTATTAATCATTTCGGTTTATTATATATACATTTTAAGAATTATTCAATGAAGAATAGCATAACGGGCTGGATGCTGTGGTTTAATCTTATTGTGCACTATTGTATGTAAATATGTATTCTCTGTTTAGGAATTTGTTTAATATTTTTCTATTTAGATATTATGAAACACACTCTTCTCGTGTCTGGTATGCATCTCTTTAAATAAATATCTAATCGTCTAATGATTTGTTCTTTCAAATTGTTTTTATTTACTGCCTCTAATAGTTTAATTTATATGTGTTCAGCTCTTGGTTTGTTGTATTATGGTTATCAGGAATACAGGCATTGACATTAAGTAAGCAAATCTGGTCTTATCTAGCATAATTTAAATGAAGTTGATAAACAAAAGGATAAATAACATTTATACAAAAAATTATTTTAACAAAACAGTATATCAGCAAGAATAGTTTACCTATTTATTCAGTGTGTTTCTATTTTATTTAAGAAGCCCTCAATTACATATGACTTTGGGTGACTACACAGTATATTTCAAATATGTATTTGTTCTTTTTGAAAGATGGCTTAACTCAAAGCTAATCTTTTGTTATGAAACATGTATCATGTATTTAAAAAGCATTGCATTGGCTGAACTACACTAAGAACACCATGATGTGGGGCGTTTCAATAATTAAACTATCGACAGGTTTACATGTCATGGTTTTACAACCCAACTCTTCTAGTAAGGATTAATGGGCGTTCTGTGGGACACATCCTCAATATTGTCATACATCTCGAGATGTTTATGTAAAAATAAAGGCAAAATCAAACGCAAAAGATGTCTCCATTCGGATGTACTCACATTACATGGATACACTCATATCTTCAGTCACACCTAAAAAGAATCCCTACGAATTAAAAGAATGTTATATTTCTTTAAAAATGAATATTGGCAGGTGTCACATTGCAATATTTTATCTATTGGTACTTTAAACGATGAAAAATCATCAAAAGATCCTAAAAGATGTTATCCAGTTGTATTTGTATGTTTGGTTTTACGGTACACTGACACTTAACATACGGTCATACGGCATCGAATATAATTAAGTTTATTGTGAGTAAAGCATAATCAGGTTAAAAATAAATTATGTGAGTAAAATATAGAAAAATATAAAAGATACCAGGTTAAAAAATGTAATATATAATTGGAAACAGGTTAATATATTAACATATTAAACGGTTTGAAAATGTTAACATCAAAGGATCTGTATTTATTTTTACAGAGTTCTAAATTCACATGAGGGAAACGTAGTTGCCTTGGTGGATGTTCAATTGTGGGATTTTCAGAAATGCTATCGACTTCTATACCTGATGTGTTTATGCTACCTTAAATCAAGAGACCTGATGGCTTTATTTGATCGATAATAAAGCTCTTCATGTTTAGGGCTGAAAACACAATTAAAGGTTAGGTTATAAGGGGTAGATATGATCCTGCTAAAGTTTCTCGAGACGCAAGTATAATGATGGTTCGTAGAGGCTCTGCACTGGTGAGGTCCTGAACGCTCCTAGAGTTAGACAAGGTCTCTGGTTGTGAACGCCGTCCAGCATCTGGAGATAGGACCTCCTGGTAGAACCATAGACTGCTTCCGTAATCTAATTGTAAATGTCTTTCAATTGTGCTCGTCCACAAAAGTGAAAAGTCAGCCCCTTCATGAAGGGTTTTAAATATTTATTTTTTTATGTTAAAAAGGATAACAGATAGAAGACTACCATTGGGGACACCTTGTTCCTGTTTATGAACAGATGGCAGAGAGGACCCAATCCTGACCTGAAAATTTCTGTCAGAAAGGAAGCTTTCAATGAATATTGGTAAACGACCCCTGAGACCAAGGTCACTAAAATTCTTTAAAATACAATGTTTACAAGTTGTATCATAAGCCTTTTCAAGATTGAAAAACACAGCTGCAAGGTGTTCCTTCCTGATAAAGGCATCACAAATGAGTGTTTCGAAACGAACAAAATGATCGACTGTGCTACGTTGGTATCTGAATCCACTTTTATATTTTGAAATTAAGGTGTTGGACTCCAGATACCAGACAAGTCTATTATTGATCATTCGTTCTAATGTTTTACAAATACAGCTCATCAGAGCAATAGGTCTATAGCTTAGAGTATCTGTTGGGTCCTTACCTTGTTTATGAATTGGAATGATGAAGACATTTTTCCAAGAAGAGGAATAGATTTATTAAAAGTTAACAGAAGTAAGTTTGGTAAATGTTTTAAAAATTGGTACGGTATGTCGTCTGGGCCATTATCATTATCATGCAATTTATTTATAGCATCTTAAGCACTTTCAAGGAAAAGGATTGGTGGAAAGTTTCTTTATTACTAGATTTAAATTTAAAGCAAAATTTTAAGCCAAAGTGGTTGAAATGTTTTGTTTAGCTATTATCACAGTACGATTTGTTTTAACGTGGTTAACAGTTGCATATGATGGTTTACCGCTAATCTTTTAATAGCAGACCAAACGTTTTCGTTGGAAGTCTTAGCATTTATTTTTGAAATATACTTTTGCCAAGATGATTTTTGGGCATGTTTAATAGTCTGGCAACTTTAAGTCTGTTGTTTTTTAACGTTTTTAAGATTTGTATCGGTAGGTCGAGCATCAAATTGCTTTAATGACGCCCTACGTTTACGAATAGATTTTTAACACACTTCATTAAACCAAGGCTTATTGTGTTTTGATTTATTCGAGGTCTTAGGTATACATATATATATATATATAGACGCGAAGTATAGTTTGTAGGATCACAGAAAAGTGATCACTTCCACAAAGGTCATCGTGTCCATCCCAAGTGTAATCTAAATATACAGATGTGTTAGGTCAATGTTAACACAATGTGAGGTCTACGATGAATAATGTCCAGTTGCGGGGTGCAAGTATTTTAGCTTTTATTATTGACCAGACATCTATCATTATGGGCAATAAAGTTTTCTTGGTCTTTCCAATATTATTAAAGTCACAACATCCTCATAGCGGGTTATGACCATTGAAGTCATCCACGAGTATATATGGAGCATGCAGTTGGTTAATGATCTAAATCACTTTTAAATACAAATTTGAATTCGGTGGAAGATAGACAGAGCAAATAGTTACAACTTATATATAAAGCATATGTTTGTATTCAGTTCGACTTGAGAGTGTGGCAAGTTGGAAATGACAATTATTGTCGATCCTCCAGATGCCCTCTCGCAAACTGTATGTATATGAAAATAACAAGCGTAGCCCTTAAAATCAAATTAATCAGATTCTTTAAGAAAGGTTTCCTGAAGACAAAGCACTGCAAGATTTAGCGTAGATAATAGAATAGTATTTCATTGTAATTGGCCTTAAGACCTTGACAGTTCCACTGAATGATTCTATTATTCATGGGATAGTACAGCATACATTTTGTAGACTTTATTTCATGGTGCTTTTGGTGCTTTTACGGGTGATCTTGATGGTTTTCTAGTGTCCAATGGAGACTCCATTAGACACTCGAATTTGTTTTGATAGGTGTTTATCACACGAGTGTTTGGAGCAGTAGGAGGATTATGTCCTCTCTTCTGCCTCGAAAGGCCAGGAGTCTCCTTAGAAGAGACCTGGTCCTTTGCTGCAGTCTTGTTTTGTTACTTTGCATTATTCTTCACAGAATGACTTGGAGAGTTAGTGTTTTTGGCCGACGAAGAAGTATGAATCTCAGAAGTTTCCAATACCTTGTATTTGGAGAGAATGATGACTTTGTCAGAAGTTTGGTCACCAGTCGAGACCTCATACTGAGTGAAATAGTCCATGAGCTCTGAGATGCACTTTTTGCATATTTTGCACCCCTAGCAGGAGTTGCCTTATATTTTGTCAACTTTCCGGCTTCTGAAATGGAAAGGTTATTTTTAGTACTTCCTTTTCTAGTTTCCAGGCAGGACAATGCCTGGATTTAGTGTCATGTGGTCCAGCACAATTAACACATTTAAGTGGATTGGGACATACGTCTTCTCTGTGCTGGGCGGACACTTCACCGAAACGTGGGCAGGATCGTCGTTCTGCACTGGGTCTCATGGTGGCGAAAAACTTCTGACAATGAAAACACCTAAGTGGATAAGAAATGTACACCTTTACTTTCACGTTGAAATAACGGACCTTAATCTAAGTAGGAAATGATGGGTTGGCGAAAGTTTAAGCAAAATTATTTGTCGGAACTCGCCGGCCGTCCCTCAGGAATGAAATCTTGCGGACACCACACACCTCCAGTGGCGTGAGTTGCCCGAGGATATCCTCCTCAGAGACAAAAGAAAGGTGACGAGTTCAGAGAAGAGTGGGGGTAAGTTTTTACCTTCAAGGAACAGAAGTCTGTAAGTTTAAGAAGTTGATCGGAGTAGGTTTTACGATCAGTTTCTATTAGTAAGTAGTAAGTTTTTTGACTGATACAACACTGCCAGCAAGGCCTTTCAATGATTTTTCTATGACAAAAAGGGAATATTTGTTATCGTATTTCTTCCTGTCGATTTAACAACAATGAAGTGATGAAATCACGTGCTTGTATGTGTTTCGGTATCGGAATCTTCTGATGATAAAGTAGAGATCAGGTCTTTGCATTTACGTTTGCGTTGCATGAGAGATTATTATAATCATTCAGCATCCTGACTCACCATCCTCCGCGTGGCCTAACAAGGGGACGTCTTATGGGAGTGGAATTCTGACCTACTAACACCAGTAATACCCCACAACTTAGGGTCAAAGTAGTGTGTTGGTCAGGATCACTTTATATGTCAATATCCTGACAAGCCAACAAAGACCTCAACCACCAGGATCCCTCGTCGTAGATATACTGAATTGCCAGCCAGGGCCAACAGGTGGGTTACCTTTGGAGGGTTTTCACACCGCTACAGGTAGCGGCAGCCGGATAATTCTACGACCCCTATCGGCAGGGCCGTATCCAGTTGTACAGTATTGAAAACATAATAACTTCAAAACAACACCGGTGAACAAAAAACTTACAAATGTGACTTACAAGAGTGAAGCACTAATGCGTGTTTTGTTCTGTTTATATTGCATTTTTAATGTTGTCAAACTGTGAAGCGGTGTTATTTAAGAAACAATTAATGTTTTCAAAGCGTATACACTTCAACATACTTACAATAAATCCGTGATAGGCACATACTTAACGATCGAACGCAAAAGTTTTGGTTCTCGAGGATTTTAACAGTGCAGATCACGTTCCCTCCAACTCGTTTGAACCCAAGACAGCAACTCATATTCGCTTACTTAGGTAATAACCATTGAATATCAGAGAGCAAACAATCATGGTGCAAAGAAAGAAAAAAACTTATCACACAATTAAAGGTGACTGCGAAGTATTTGGCGAAAGATGAAAAATGACATGTAACAACTGTACATAACGTGGCCTTGTAACAAAACGTGGACGTTTCTTGTTTTCATAGTATTTACCAGACTTGATACCAACTGATAATTTTGCCAGACATCCTTCACAAAGAAACGAACAAAGTGTCATGCTAACAAAGTAAACTAATTATGTGGCTGGGCATTTGATCACTGATTTTGTAAAAAAAAGTTTGCAATAAAGTAAGTCCAAGTATAAAAAGGACATCTGGTTGCAAAGTTACTCTCAACGAGACTAGCATACATGTTTTTCATTAAATTAGGAAGTAGGTAATATGGCAAAATAGTATGAGCATTGCAACATGTAATACAATTTGAATTAGCACGACACAAAGGAAATCACACGAAAGTCAAATGAAAAGGTGATATGTGTATTATATTTATGCAACAAATTGAGCAAACTCAATATCCCAAATTACCCAATTACCGCATTGAGGAGGTCAGTCGGTAAAAGGGCCGATGGGGAAGCTTTTTTTAGTTTAGTTTGCCGTAATTCCAAAGGAAATAATTTTTTTTATTTTATCTGGCCAACTTTTTTATTTCAAACATGCACTGAAATACGATAACACTTGCATAGATAATAGGAAAATACCAAATGACGTTAAAACGGGTAATTGAAAGGCCCTGTGGCAAAGCAATATTGTCTATAATATCATAATAAAACAAATGCGTGTTTATAAAACTTTCTACGCGGTTACTACTTGTTCGATGCAAAATCGAATTATACTAATAATGAAATGCTACTTTACAACTTGTTCTCGACAATGACGTTTTATGCCATTGCTTTGCAGCATGTTGCAAAAGGGTTAATTTGTACGTAAAACAGAAAACTGAAAAACTTGAATCAACTTCAAATAACATTAAAACAACAAAATATTTCTTCTTAAAAAAACAATACGAAGAAACGAAAGAAATGATTAAAATACACACAAAAAGTACTAAATTACCTTAAACATTTGCTAACAACATGCCAACACCGCCCTAAATGACTAAAGGTTACGGGAATGAAATACATTGATCCGTTTCATTCCAAATTGTTTTAAACAGGTCGATTCTTATAATGATCAAATCCCCCAAAAATGATTAAATTACCAAGGAAGCTGTATAATGTGCTATAAACACTTTATGATCCTCGCAGCCAATTAAAAATACCGTTACAGCAAGATATTAATTTAATAACATATTTTGTTAAACCCTCACAATCCTTACGTTATTTAGTTGATAATTAAATATACCGTACTGTCAATCTGACATCTCTAATAATCAAAAATGGATGAAATCAAAAGTGGGTGATTACTTATATGTTCTACTTTACATTACTTGCTATGAGATAAAATTTCGGTAACTTAACGATGGTACCTAAAGTCTTACCTATTGAATTTTAAGCTTGAATCTGGCATAATGAAATAAACGACAATGCAAAATAAATGTGGAGCCTTAGGTGTGTAAAATCTAAAGTATTGAGAATAAACAAAATTTAAACTAAATTAGTTTTTGTGTTTCTGAAAGAACAACCTAAATTTGCGTTTGCTTAATGTCATTTGTGTCTGCATATTAAGAAATTTTTTACATAAAATACGATATCGTGAGGGGATTGAAACAACAAATAAATTATGCTAGAAACTTTCACCTATATATTCGTTACAACCCGAATAAACAATTTTCTTGCTTATATCTTTCGAGCCATATAAGAAAATAAATTATTGTTATGATATTAATTATCTAAATCAGCTAAAGAAACGATCATCTGTTTCCAACTTTCTTCTACTTCACCTTTGACTGTTATAAATAAACAAGGCGACTTTAGACTGGAAACAACTTAATTATAGATGAATGAGGCATTTCATCATGCACAAATACCGGCATTACGCTTTTCGATTGCGAGAATCCAGAGTTAAAAAATTATTACATACATCAGTAAATCTACTGCAAAGTAGGACTGGCGTATTTATGTCTAGCCCGGATTTTCTTGATTTCATGTAGTATTTAATTTTGTTGCACTTTGGTGCATTTTCAGAAATAATTTCTGAAAAGATAACATATAGATAACATATAAGGGGCCGGACTAATATTTCTGGCGCCTTTAACCGTCAATGTAAAGTTTCTTGAAAATCGTTGACCTACTTTATCGAAAAAGCTGAATCACCGGTACGATATCTCATCCTTAATTTTAGATAAATGGGTGTTATTTGTTAACGTACTCAGTAATAGTTAAAAATGATTTTTTAGAGATATTTTGCCTCTTTGGAACACGGTTCCTTATTGTTTTTTAAATTCCTTAAAATAAACTGGTATCACCATAATGTTCTCTTTAAGAAACATAGCGCTTAAAAATTTGGCATAGATGTACTGTTCCTAAACCGTAAATCAAAAGAAAATGTAAACGTAGGAAAGTTGTTTTTTATCACATCTCATCACACGGCTTGATGCGGAGTATTTTTTCTATGTTGACTTAAGATCGACACATACGGAAATACATTTTGAACTTGCAATAAACAACAACAACAGATTTGTTCGTAAGCATTTAAATGAAAATTATCATGAGTTGCTAACACAAAATGTGCCTCTTGCTTGTTTTTATATATATATTGCATAAATAATATAGAAGGCATAGTCCAGGTGCCATCAAGATAGCGCTATGTGCACACATCCATAGCTCATGCATATTAATAATATTAGTCCCAGTTGTAGACAGTATAAAACTTCGATTAAATGTGTTAAAGTAATTCCAATGTTGCGCCTGTCTCTAAGAGATCAGAATCAACGTACGGTTCCGTCTCTAAAGACAGATAAAATTTAATGTGTGTATATGAATGCATTGCGAAGCTTTTTTCATATATATGATATTTATCACTTTAGGTTGAAGGTTATCAGCATACTGCCTTATCTGTGGGCATGTGTTGTTACATACATCACGGTATTCCCTCTCATCCTTAAGCAGTATAAGTCGTATAAAAGGTTTTTTAATCTTTTGAAGACAATGTACAATTTAAAAAAAATGTGTTGTCGGTAGTCCGGTCGCTCAGCAGTAACATTTATGTTGTTGTAACCTTTCATGACAGTTTTCTTATTGTGTTGATTATATTCCAATGCACACTATACAAAATAATAATGTAGAATGACATTTTACTACTAATAGAGTGCAGATAAAATGCTTGGATGACGTTATACATTATTTAAACAAAAGAAGTTCTTGGGAAAAATCCTTGTTTTGTATGAAACATCCTTTAAATAACTCATAGTTGAAAATATCATTCTGCCACTATGCGTGCATAAACTATACTTAAGGCCTACCCTATTCACGTTTCTTGTGCCTGTATGCCAGAATTGACCCATTTTACATATATATGCATACAGCAAGAAGAAACGCATGCACGGTATTTGAATGTAAATTACATACATATTTGTAGATGAAAACAACGAACCTATAGTACAGTAATGTCTAAGAAAGTCTTTATAAATGCATACATATACAATATATTGCCTTGATGTATCCTAAACCTCAGACAAAAGAAATAGCCCATCTACTTTTAAGTAATACACGGATTTAAAAAGGCGCTCTTTCTGTTGCCAACTGCCTTATTTTCTCGTCCTATATCTGATTGACTAATTGCTTACATTTGCAAAACGTGTTATGTAAACTAACAATCCTTCTCAATTTTTCTCTAAATTAAGAATATAAACGCCATAATTGTTTTAGCACTATTTCTGGTTATTTCAGACATTACAGCTGATCAGAAGGACTTTAACGAGCAGTACACACGTTTCATATTTGCACACTTACACTTATCTTTTATAATTTAAATGTAAATATTCACGGACAATGAAACCGTCTTATTTTAATTTTATGAAAAGTAAGAACTAGACTTTCATGCAGTCAGTTAAAGCCAAAAGAGTTACCGCAAACATTTGACATTTGACAACCATGTAAAACGACTGCCTGCAAACCTCAGTAACATTATATGTAAGCGTGAATCTATCCAAAACAAGTGGGTAGTACTTTTAATTAAGAATATACTATAAGCGATAAGTAATATCTGTTTTTAAAAGCAATAGAGACCACTACTACATGTCTGTATAGTTTTCTGTATTTCTGTATTCTATGGCTATCTTTGACACATTGATTGGCAATATTTTATGGCGTAATATGTTGTATCGTACTTGTTAGGAATTTAAGGTTCTTTAATATAAATCTGAATTACTATAAGACAATTTGCTATATAAGTTTCATTGTGCCTTTTAAAATAGTCGAAAGAAATATGGACACACGGAAAGTAAGCTGGAAAATAATATACTTGGAGAACATGTTCCTGCTTGCAGACATGCGAAACCCGATCTTACGCGATGCTGTGAGTAGTCATAAGAGCATGACCCAATTTTTAAAAGCAAAATTAGATAAGGATAGAATAGTTGAAGGCACTTCAACATGATCAAATTAAAAATACAGAATATAGCCAAAGAAACTGGTCGAAGAGGTTGTGGAAAGAGTAAACTATTAACATTACTTTAAGAAGATAAGTATAGAAAAACTTAAAGCGGGCAAAATTTCACATATGCAGTTGACCCAAATTTGTGGATTTTTTACGCATTCCGGTTTATAGTGCAGAGAGAGAAATCTGTAATTCACTGTTATTTACTTTAAAAATTAAACAATTGAAATTGCCCTTAAAGTCAACAAATAAAAAAACGTAACAAAGTTACCTTTACTGAGCCCTGTATACGAAACTTGGTTATAAATTGTATTCCTTTTTGGTCGAGCGTCTGATTGCTATAGATTTGCTGATATATTGGACGAATACGTCTTTATTTTCAGATATCTCGCTGGTTTATTGCAGTTTAAAACACAAACCGACTTATATTCTTCGTATCACAGAAATCCCAAATGCACCTAGCTGCGTTAGTTATTGCTTTTACTTATGCTCACAAGATATCATCCAGAAGATGCTTAATTGTAAATTATATCTCTACACTACGGCCAGACACTTTTTTTCATTTACAAATATACACAACTTTGTTCTCTCTATTCTCTATCTCTTTAATGTATAAAGATTGTTGACTGTGTAGTTATATGCCTTTTTAGAACTGATTATTCAGGTATGACCATTTTAGGGCTGTGAAAATTCGGGTTGTAATAAATTTTAAGGACAATAATGTGTACATGAATTGCTTCTTTCTAATTGGTTAAATTTAGTTTATGACGTTCCATTGTGACGGAAACTCACAAAAAGTGTTTATTTATATGTGTTAAATTAACACACTCGGATAAGATGTAAACTGTTACAAAGAAATGTAAGCTACAAGAGAACGAACTACAACTATACAGTGTTATGATATGGTAAATAATATGGATATAGTTTATTCTAAATACTGGTAATTGCTTCAGCATTAACAATGTTGGCATTAACAAGAACACAATATATATTTAAAATTCACATTACTTAGCAAAGGTGTGATGTTCATAAAAAGCGCAAGAGGCGGAACCAATCAACAATTAAATTTCATTGTCTTATCCTATTGGCAGTTCATAACTAAACTCTAACACCATTGCCTAGTGCAATAACCATTTTAGATGCTGATATAGTGGTTTAAATTGTTATTACTACTTACATGAGGAACGATAACGTTTGAAGAATTTTAATGTTCACATTTATCAGAATATTTTCTGTTTACCTTGTAACACTTATAAACTTTTATTGTAGATTTTATTATAGATCAAATAACGTGGGATAATTTCAGGTATTCTAGCCGTGGACGTAAATGTTATTATGTTGTTTATTACATAATGTTTATGCATTGTTTATGGATCTCATTTTCATATAAAATAATATTAACGTCATTTTGATTTTGATAGAGTTTCTTGTAATATAAATCAATTTAACTTTGCCGGATTATAAAAAAATGAGCTTTTTAAAGTTACCCAGCAAGTAGTTGTGCAGTCTTCTGCGAGAAGTTAAAATATTAAAACAGCATTACCATACATTGTAAATGTCCTTTCCGGCTGATACAGGTTCAGTTTAAACAGTTTTATCAGCAGCAACGAAACAATATAAATGTACAAATTGAATTTCATACAATTGTACGATCAATATGTTTTGCACGTCATGTTTCAAGTATTGGAAGTAAACAATGTGTTATTGTTTAAAAACATCATCGGTAGTGTAAATTTCCTCTAAATCTTCTAATATTGTGGATATCAATGGGAAGTTACAAAGCATCTTTCTTTAAATCCAGAAAATAGCCAGACCATTTTAAAAATAATTAAGTAACCCATTGGTTGCCTAACTGGCACGTTTGTTAAGTAACTGGATAATATGTCATTTACTTTATTAGAGCTGTTAATGACGTTTATGCGAAAATGTTGGCTTATTAAATGTTATATAAAGTTATTTTATGATGCATTTACCTTTTATGCACTAACAGACTTTCAATTCTATATGGATGCTATATTTAACGTCTAAATTATTCTCCAACTACTTTTTGCCATTTGTTAGCTTCCTGCCATTCAGATTCTGCAATTAAATGACGTAACTTACGTTTGTCAATGTAATTGTCGAAACATGTTTGAATTCACAAAACAAGAATTATATAAATATGGCATATAGTGTATAATTGTATATAGTTTACAGCAACTATAGATTTTATTTATTTTTAAATATTTGTATTCATACATCCTTGAAATTTACAACATTTATCCAAAAGGTGGAGATGTCTGCGTATAATTTTAAATTTTCAAAGTAGAAGATTTTTTTTTATCAGAGCTATCAATTATTAAGGAGATATTTTAACTAAATATATACTATTTCAAGATTATGAAATTGTTAGTAGGGTTATATCTAAGAAGGGTAGCCGGGACCTATGTAGAACGATAGAATATGTACGGCGATATGAGACCACCTTGACTACACCTACTCTGTCTTCATTATTTTCATTTAGAGGTTTAATATTTAAATCGACTACAACTCATTATTTCCACATTTACGGATGCAATACCCTTAGACTTTTCATCAACATTTAAAATAAAAAGCAGTTAAGGTTCACTCTCCAGAAACTAGTGTCAATTCGACATAACTTTTAATTTTTAATGTGTCTTTTCTTCGTAAATTATGTATTTAAGTATTTAGCGCAAAAGCTTTTCTGTCAATGAACCTATATTTTACCTACTTTTGCCAACATTGATACAATTAAAGTGTGCTCTTCCACATGCATAATAGCACGGAATTCGAGTTACGTCAGTAATACGAAACCTTAAATAAAACCTTAAGAATTAGAATATAATGTTATGCAAAAAGCCTAAGTTCTCTAAGAAATCAATTATCCTCAACAACTCACACATAAGTTCAGTTAATTTTGGAAAGTTTGACGTCTACTTTATAGGTTCATTTAAAAAAACATATACATTGTCACCTTTCCACAGTGGGAATATGGAAAGATATATTCTTCAAGCCAATGTCAGCAGCAATTTTGTTTTAATCTGAAATATGTTACTTTTATATTTTTCCTTTTTTAAGTCTCATCACAAATATCGACAAAATCTATACATACAAGATGATCAGCAATCTGTGGTGAAATGATTTCTAGAAAATCCAGATGTGAGAGAATTTCCAGTTAGGGCTTTTGGACAAAGATCAGGACTTAAAACGAGTAAACTAGAATAATCACATATGCTGTTGCATTTTTGTCGACCTGTGTGCTTTCGTTTAAGAGAAAAATTATTTAAAAGGGAAATTTCAATGCGTTTTATAGCAGATATATACATGTAATTTATATAGGTTTTAACGTATAATTTCCGCATTTTTGCTGAATTTAGTCTTAGTATAATTAACTATGCAATCCAATATGCTTAAAGAGACACTCATAAACCCAAAGAATTAAAACATATGTGAAATGATATATAAAAAGTGAAGTTTTTAAAAAATACATAGCCATTTGCTATAATTCGCAAAAACGAACCTTTACTGAATAACACCAAACATCATTGTTAATCAATACTCGTAAATCAGGTAAATATAAACACTTTAGTTTAAAAAATGGAAATGTATTCTATTAAATGATCTTTGAGATGTGAAGACTGGGCATGTTTTTCATGACTCAATACACTGTATAGCAATGATATAAGATCTAAAAATGCATAACAAGCGAACTTTGACAGGTCTACTACATTGTAGAAAGAAGTATCGTCCTGTGATCACCATTTTGAACCTCTTGTTTTGTTTGGTTTCATTTGAATAGATATAAACCTGTTTGTTATTTCCAACCCTTTTATTAGGCACCGAGTTTTAACTTCAATCATCAATACTTTGGCAAGTCATTGTATATAGCTGCCTTGTGTTATATATGTACACAAAGTTAACATTTAAGTTATATTTTCTATCAAATGAAAAAGATAAGCAATGATTTTTACAATATGACAGACGATAATCATGGCTATTGAATTAGCGTTTCCAATTATTTAGATTTAGCTTTATTTCTCCGATTCTGTAAATTCTACCTAAGTTGACACAAATACGGTGTTTACAACTTTATATCACTTAAAGATGTGCACTCTTATTGTGTGTGCATGTCTAATTATTAGATATACGTGATAAAATGGGTCTCTGGTTTGATTCCGGGCCGCGGCATACCAAAGACGTTAACAATAGTAGTGGTATAGCTCCCCTGCTAACGTTGAAGCAAATATAAGGCTAGTTCGACGACTGGTTGGCCCGGTGTCAAGATAATGAGACTGGATGTGGTATAATAACAGATGTTCACGTATGGTATACACTGTACAGGCAGCGCTACATCTACTGCAAGTGGACACCGTCTACAGATAACTGAAATACTGTCGGTGGGACGATAAACCCAATAAGAAAATATGTGAATAAATCAGTAAAATGAATAAATAAAGAAAGAAAGAAAGGAAGAAAGAAACAACAAATAAATAAATAAATAAATAAATAAATAAATAAATATTGGTTCTCAGTTCCCTGTACATCATTATTATCTGTCTGAAAAAATAAACAGCTGGGAGGTTCGATTTAGGTATATTTCATTAGTACTATCTACAGCTCATCTGTTGGCAAGAAGTTTGTTAGCTTCGCATTTGTAATGCTTACTATTATTTGCACACAACGTTGGACAAATTATGAGCATCTGCCAGACTAAGAAAGACGGCTGGTTGGAATTCAGATATGAGTGTGAACAATTCCTTTTCATGCCAAACATGAGTAATTTTCATTATGTAGTATAAAGCACATTCTCTCGGGAATTATGTTGCATTTCAAACGATCAAAACACGTATAACCGATGGAGATAAATTCTTCATAAATTACTTTCCAAGCAACAAACTAAGAAAGGAAACGTGAGTCAAAAGAAAGGGTTAAACTACATACCTAATAATAGGATAAATATGAAATGATTGACATGTACAGCTGATGTAAATATTTTAGTAACATTATAACAAGTGTAATAATTTGTTGTACTTAATTATCATTTTATCGGCGCCTGTCTTGATGTCAGTCGCGTTATTAAGCTTCTTTCAATTCTTTATTGTTTCATTTAGTAAGTGATTGTTTAATATTTTCCAATGCGTTATTAAAGTCATTACCATTCTTTATTTCGCGACAGTAAAAACGTATAATTTCCTTATGAATCTTTATTTAATCAGTTTGACATATATATAGTTGATATCACTGTTAAAGTAGCATTTAATTAGAAGTAAAATAATTTAATTCTTATATTCCATCGGTTTTCTATGTCTGACATGGAGCAAGTGCACGCTGTGAATTATCATTATCAGCATTGGATTATGAAATGCGTTCACTTTACAGATGTGCTTTACCTGCGTATGTATGCATTCAACTCGAGAAGCCATAACAGGTTTTTTTGGCAATGGCGCACGTTTAGAATAATATAAATATTAATTCATTTAATAGATGAACGAGAGAGAGAGAGAGAGAGAGAGAGAGAGAGAGAGAGACAGAGACAGAGACAGAGACAGAGGGACAGAGACAGAGACAGAGAGAGAGAGAGAGAGACAGAGACAGAGACAGAGAGACAGAGAGACAGAGACAGAGACAGAGAGACAGAGACAGAGAGACAGAGAGACAGAGAGAGAGAAAGAGAGACAGAGAGACAGAGAGACAGAGAGAGAGAAACAGAGAGACAGAGACAGAGAGACAGAGAGACAGAGACAGAGAGAGAGAGACAGACACAGAGAGAGAGAGAGAGAGAGAGAGAGAGAAATTTATATATAAATTCTTATCGTGTTATACGTGGAAAAAGAATAAGCCAGCATTTTATGAACGCTAGATATGCGGACAGGATTAAGCGCATAATTGTTGCTGCTATGTTCGTTATTTTCATAATTGCTAAAGGTAATGCTAATGACTGATTGGTAAGGCCGTATGTTTTCTTCTTTTTTTCTATTGGATCAACCCAAAGCATCATAGTGATATGATACCTTGCTGCCTTTAAGTAAGGCGTTATGGCTGAATGTTGAGTTTATGTCGAGGTAATCATGCTTAAGTCTGTTAGAAAATCTTAATTTCTGCAAGTTAGCGTATCTAATAATCCTGAAATTTAAATTTTGATTTTGATTTGCGTTTAATGTCACTTTTACGTAAAAGTGCACTTAGCAAATAATAAAAATCATTAGATTATACATTGTTTTCAGTAATTTAACTTGTTTCTCGGTTGTCAATTATGCATTGATGAATTAGGTTCAAGAAGTTTAGACATCTTGTCCTGATAATGACACACTATTTTGTTTTTGCCAATATAATTGCATTTGAAAGTTGTTTTCCGCAAACATCGATGCCAGATACTATATTAAAAAAACGTAGATAACCACAGGAAATTATTATGTTTATGCTTATTAGGTTTATCGTCACACCTATGTGTCACACCAATATGTCAGTAACTTGTATCTGGAGACAGTTATGACTTGAAACAGATGTACTGCTGCCTTCATTGAGTATAACATGCCGTGAGCACCAGGAATGATACCAAACCAAGTCACATTATTCTTACGGTGGACCAACCGGTCGTGGAACTAACCTTATATTTGCTTGAGCGTTAGCAAGAAAGTAATTCTTCTACAATTTTTACGGCTTTGGTATGTCGCGCCCCGGGATCGGACCTGGCGTCTCCCGTACCTGTAGTACGCTCTTTGACGAATTTCGCAACCAGGTCTGGTTAAACTATTACACAAAACATTATTTCCTTGAATTAAATTATTTAAGGCTCAGTGCAAATCTATTTTAATTATGATTTTCGCTTTGTTACAGGAGAGACAAATACTGACTTTGAAGCAAATTAACCCCAGAAATAATAGTTTAGTCACTCAAATGAAAGAAAGTGGTACAAATGGTTCGTGCAATATCATTGTAGCTCTGTTGATTATGTAATGTATTGACATTTAACTGTTTATACAAACATATAGATACACACAAACACTAAAATTGCAGTATTGTAGTGGAAATAAACAAAGGAAATTTGCAATAGTTTTTATTTCAGTGTCCTAAGCCAAACTTTCTCTGAGTATTTCAAAAATAATATACAATCCAGATTCTTCAAAGAAATATTTATTTTCTGAAAATGGTTACAAAAGTTTTGGTCGAATTCTCGTCATGTCGCGATAGTTTAAAAAACGGACGCTATTTTCTTTTTTGTGTTTTTGTTCATCGTTTTAAATTTTTGAATCTTTTCCATATTTCCGATGTCAAATATAAAATTATTTTACTTTATGCCGACAAATGTTTTAAGATTTCAAATTCAAAACCGAGGTCTAATGAACGTACTATCTTGGATTAATGTCCATTCCTCCATTGCACATCCTATCTTTTGCCTTTTGCCCCATTTTTAATATTTTATTATTATTTTCAAATACAGACACATGCGACTGTTCATCAATAAAACAATAAAAAAATAATCGTAAAGTATAGATTGATGAGTTTTTCATTGAGTACTTTCATAAAAAATAAAATAATGTGCCAAACTGTTTATTTAATTGTCCAGTTTAATAAAGCATCTTTTGCTGAGCGATTGCTTTAAGGTTAAACTGCATTGCTGCTTTGGGAGAATCAGTTTGCATAAAAAAGAAATAAATATAAGTGAATTTATATTAGCCATGATTATATTCAATAAATTAAAAATACGTTTCAAGTCTTATGACATTTATCTTACTGGAATATATATATAATATTACATATATAAAATGCCTGCATGAAGATATTGTATGAATGTAACTGCATTGCACATTTAGCATTGTGTTTAATTTTTGCATTTGGTTTGCAGTTATATTGCCTGTTGCAAAGGTTAATGGAATAAGAGGCTCATTAATGCTTTAGTGTAATTTCTCTCAACAGCTGCAAGGATCGATAAATAGCTCTCGAGTTCAATTTTCTTTGTACACGTTAACCAGTAAACAAATTCAATTGAAAGGTTTGATATTTAAAGTTTTGTTAGATAATAAATGATATTTTCAGAAGGAAAATAAATACAAATCGCTTTACTGATACATGAATATTTAATCTTATGATACTGATAAATTATAACATGTATATAAAGTTTACTTTCATTTCATTAATAGTAAAAAATGAATACATTCGTTAAAATATTTCATCGAAATACTGTATAAGAACCTAATAACGTCTACCCTATTTCCGTAGCTTTAAGAACACTGAATGTCCGATCTTTTATTTTGATGAACTTTTGTCAATATGTTTCCTAAAGATCACTGCACATCATCTCTGGAGCAAAATGTAATTCCTAGACAGTGAGCATATGGTTAAAAATTAATGTAAAATTGTGCAAAAGATATTCTTTCGTTCTATAGCAACTGCTGATTGATACCTATGTAGAAAACAGCAAATAAAATATTTGTGTTTATTGCAAATGTGGTCCACATTCAACAGTTTCAGTATTTATATTATAATAAGTAATTTCCTGTGCCTTTTCAATTATTGTATATGTTGCAATGCTCATGGGACTTTGTTTTATTTTATGTATTCTTATTAATGATCACGACAATGTTACTTGTGCAGTGTGGCAGTCGTAAAAAAATCTCTCCGTGCATGTAATCTATGTTGTCATTTAATTCATCCTATAAGAATTGTTACGTGTATTTCCTTTGATGGACATTGTTTTCTCAATCTCCGTCTCCGCATGAATAGGATGCTACAATCATTTATTCTTCTCTGGTCATTTTTGTCTTGATTCAAAAAGTAAAGTTTATTTGCTATACAATGTGCTATAAAAGTATTTTTTGTACGTAATCTAAACGAAATAATACCTATCTCTCTTCTAAACAATATGTGGACATTATTTTTCAGTGACGTCACTACTTTCGTCATAATGTGTCAAACAAAACGTCAGCACTTGGACACTTATTCAAATGGATCGGTTTTTCTTTTCATTGCTTGCATTCGAGAAACCCACTCAGAAAGTGCAAGCTTAGAGCTCTGTTAAACCGGTTTAAGCACCCCAGTCAGACCATATTGCCGACTGACCGTTCCAAGGCAGTAACTGTCGGGTTTGTTCTTTTAGAATCATGAAAAAATGTTCTTACTTTTCAATTGGCTTGCACGTGAAATACCTTTGTCCTGTGCCTTTTCAGAGTTTGATATATGTTGCAATGCTCATAGGACTTTGTCTTACAAATAACTCTTATTATTTTCGCCTAGCTATTTCACCAATCAGAACAATTATCATTAAATAAAGCAAATATGCCATGATCAAGTTTAACGAATTATTATGTCTATTGTTTAATGAAATTATTCTTAACACATTTATGAAATGTAGTATGAATACAGCTGTGAAAAATGAGCGATTTTTTATATTTATTTGCGCATTCTTACGGAGGCAGTAAGTGAGCTGAACTGAAGTTTGTTATATGTATATATATTTACTGAGCAAAGGTAGCTTAAATGATGATGAGTTGTGATAAATTCTTCTATAAACAAGGGCAATATGCATCTTGCCTTTGGGATTTCTATACCACTGAAATGTCTTATTAATATATTCTTAATCTATTTACTTGCTATGCAATATTCTTAATGTCTTGACTTGCTTACATAAAAACAATGTTTATTTCATTTAACATTCCGACCAAGTTATGTAATTCTTTAAGATGCAATTACTAGTAAGTAAACAATTATGACATTTGTAAAGCGAAGAGCTGGTAGCTTGACTTAGATAGGCATATGTATGTTTATATTGCGGAGACATTGAGCTAGGCAATATTACTATATTAAACAAAAATCCAAAATTACATTGATATCTCAGATAACAACGTCTCTTTGCCGACCTGTTTTAATTAGTCTTAGCGAGACATATTGAATGAGCGACAGTGAGACCAGCACCACTTCTACTGGAATCTCATGGTTTTGTAAATACTTGCATTGAGATAATGTGATATTGTGGTTATGAAGCTATTATCACTGCAGTAGATTTCAAAAGAAAACTACCGGACCTGGTAGCGCAATCGGTAGAGCGTCGGCTCCAGGTACGGGAGGCCCCGGGTTCGATCCCGGGCCGCGACATACCAAAGTCGTTAAAAATGGTAGTGATATCCCCTTGCTAACGCTCAAGCAAATATAAGTGTAGTTCCACGACTGGTTGGCCCGGTATCAGGATAATGTGACTGGGTGTGGTATCATGCCAGGTGTTCACGGCATGCTATACACAGTGAAGGCAGCACTATATCTGCTTCAAGTGGACACCGTCTCCAGATAACTGAAATACTGTTGGTGGGACGATAAACCCAATAAACCAAACAAAAGAAAACTGATCTAACAGTGTACATATAATATTACCTAACGCTTATGTGTTTGAAAAGTATTGTTTTCTGAAAGAGAAAGTTTGCTAGTACTTCAAGTTTAGTACTTAAGCAATTAGCCTGCTGGCAGAAGTGACAAGAAAATTACTGTTGGTTTTAAATGACTTTTACAATCATTGTAAGAGAGATATGAAAATGTATCTAAACTACGTTATGCAAAACTTGCTTGGAAATTATTCGGATAATAATATGTTAAATTGGAGCATGTGTCTGCAATCATTGAACCTAAGTGGTCCATCGTTAGTCAAGCAATGAATCTGTTAAAACACTAGACGTTCAGAATCAATTTCTTCAAACTGTGCAAAAATCAGATCTTTGCAATTGTATTTGCAATGATCACTGAGGAAAGCTTTAACTGTTTTTAGACGATTTACAACGGAGATTAAATTTGCCAGTCGTATTAATTGTTTTTCCACGTATAAATTGTAAAAAATACATGTTTACAATCTAAAGGGTCTTATCGTTACTGCAAAAAAAAAAACTAACATGGCTAACAAAATGGCAATACACTAACGTGCTTGTGATATTATTACGATAATTGTGAATTATAGACATGTTTGGCATTGGAAGTTTCGTTGTATATTACCCTTCCACACGTTTTTCTGCTACACATCGAGTGCGAAGGACTGCCGATGCTGACTAGAACTACTTCTGTAAGCAGTGATGAAAAGCGTCAAATGTCGCCCTCGATCTTCTGTTCAGCAGTGACGGTACATTATTTGCCTAATGACAAACCGTATAAACAGCAACAAATCCTTGTTATTATTAAACCGATTTAGAATGCCGCTAAGCCGCGGTCACATCATACTTAGTCGATAATAGTTGACTGCAATGGAGGATTATCTTGAAAAACGTACAAGACGTAGTCTGACGTAAATGACAGTAATATAACGTAGTTGTTATTGTAGTTCGAACCCGTCATTTGTCTTTAGAAGGTCCTTTATAAAGATGTTGAAAAGTTGTCAACGGTCAACGTTACCGTTGTTGGAATGTAGTTGACCCTACTTTCACGCCCTGGACCTAAATAAAACGTACTGGGGTGCTTAAACCGGTTTGACAGAGCTCTAACCTCACAGTTCCTGATGGGTTTTTCAAATGCAAGCAATGGAAAGAAAACTGATCTATTTAAATACAAAAATGTCCAAGCGCTGATGTTTTGTTCAATAAGTTATGACGAAAGAAGTGAGGTCATTGCAAAATGATGTCCACAGTGTTTAGAAAATAGAAAGGGGTATTATTTCAATTACAAAATCTAAACAAATGGTTGATTATACGTAAAATTAATTTTTTGAATCAAGAAAAAACATGACCAGAGAAGAATAAACGATTGTAGCATCCTGTTCTTCTGAAGTTATAATTGAGGAACCAATGTCCATCAAAGGAAATACACGTAACAATCCTTATAGGATGAATTTAATGACAACATAAATGACATGCACAGGGAGAATTTCCTTCAAGCATTGCAACATATATCAAACTCTGAAAGGCACAGGACAAAGGTATTTCACGTGCAAGACAATTGGTTTGTTTTATTACTAAACAGTAAAATAGTCTGGCCTTTAAAGATCGCGCATAATTTCTTGTCTGTTTGTTTGTTTGCCACAGGACCCACAAAACTAAACCTCAATGTTAGATAGCGCACTCAACGTCACGACAGGTTTTGAATAATTTACATTCTATTGTGTATACATTTGCCATTGTTGTTTAATGACATGACGTAATAATGCAAAAAAAATCAATAAGCGTTTGGTATTTTCTTTTTCAATAATAAAATATGTTTTAAATTGATGAAAGATAAACTCCGTAAAATCTCTATTCATTTAAACTGCTAAAGGCAAACCGTATGAATGCACTGTGTCCAAACCATATCAGCTTTGCATTCTATGGTCTTGCGCTTATCATGCTCACAATACTTACGGAAAAGCTACGTTTTAAATTGTTTATTTTTCCTTCAATATATAACCGTTCTGAATGCCATTTCTTAAACCGATTACATCTAGACTTAAATACGTTTTCATCAAAGTGATATAGGTTCTCTAGTTATATATCTTCCAAACATCGGTCTTGTTTTGATAAGGCTACTGTAGCTGGCATACAAATTAGTTGTCGTAGTTAATATTTATAACGCGCTATATTACTTACAGTAGTTACAAATGTGAAAAAGATTTATTCAAAGAATAATTCAAATGTTGATAGCAGCAGTCAGGAAAATACATTTCGTAAACCAAAATTCT